>SNQJ01S0106809.1:0-15142 GCA_010110895.2 Picea sitchensis | reverse complement strand
AAGAAACCATAAACTAAATAGTATGTTTTAACTCTGTTTTTAAACTCTATTTCAGCATATGAAAAATCTAAATACCATCTAATTACACACAGGGGTTAGTATCTAAAACTTGCAAGTTGTTTCCTACTAATTAAAAGATCATTTCATATTAACACTAGCCTCCATAATAACCTACAAAAATGAACTGAAGTAATTAAATTATGAACAACAATTTACACAGTAAATAAAGACAATAAAACTCATGTACAGGAAACAAAAGGAATGACGATTACATTGTATGAATTCATAAACTAATTGACTAAATATTCACCCAGACTATTGGTGGGCCCCCCAGTAGATCGTGGCTACTCCTCAACGATGAATCACGAGCTCAAGCAACACAATTTCAACATTAAAATAAAAAACGCAGTTTTACACAGTTTTAGCAAAATATGTCTGAAAATGGAAAGAAATAGATGAACTATCCTTTTTCTCTCCTCTAACTATTTGTCTGACCACTGATGTGGTATTTATAGATTTTACAAGTTGAGAGGTTGACCAGAAGGGTCGACCTCCTATAAAAACAGTAAATCGCATTCAATGCGTCTTAATTGTCGATGGCTTCTAGAAACAAGGCGAGCCAATAAATGCCTAGCATAACAACCCAATCTCAGTTGTTATAAGCTTAGTAGTCGGAGGCCACGAGCACAAAGAAAACCCATATCTCTTATTCCCCCATCATTGGTCACCGATATGATTACCACCAAATCGCCCATGGTTTTAGTGCAGGACAGAGTGTCGGATGAAGTACCAGATGGAGTGTCGGATGCAAAAACAACCTGCGATTTTTCCTTGTGACACAAAGAATGTGAATTAGTTTCCTGAAATCATTAAAACATGTTGAATTATACTCAAAACCATCATAAAACATAAATCATACATACCTGGTATGAACCACGATGATTCAACACAAAAATCCTCCAAAACTTTTCAAAACAGGAAAATACATATACACATTTGGCCAAAAAGGATCTAATTATCATCATTAGATTAACCATATCACAGGCCCAACACACGTACAAGTAATGTATAAGATACCCCCCGATTTTAAATATAATCAAAATGTTGTGTTCTTGCTGGAGTTTGAACAACACAAGTGTATACAATATGATAAAAGCTATCCAGATATAATCAAGAGTTGGTGGGGGCAACCGGAAAAATTCAGAGCCAACGTTCATGGCATTTATGCCACAACGTCGTTGGATAACCATATGATTTATGTATCTCTGATGCTCTGTAGGATATTCGGGAAAAAGAGCCACACTCATTACCCAGTAGCATGGGTGCCAATTATGCATGAGGTGGCCGAGGGATACTCTTTCAACTGGGCCAAGATGTTACTAGATAATCTAGCCAAAGAAATCACTGTATACCAGCTGGCTAAATCAAAGGGACAATCTACCCCTTTCTACATGTATGCATATATTATGGACGTTATTTTATTTATGACCCCTTTTCCATTGATGAACTGGAGCTGGACCTTGACCAGTGTTGAACCTACCCACTTCTATCACTCCAAGTTGTGGGAAGACAAGGCTAAAGATTTCTTCTACGAAATATGCCATCATGTAGTGGTTCCCATTGATATAGGTTTATATGGTTTCCCACCCCCTCAGATTTCAGAGAGAATCATGGGAAACATGGGAAAAATAGTTGACTGGTACATCGAAGAAAAAATTTCTTACATCATGGTTTTTGGGTTCTCGGTCCCTCCCCATGCTCTCCTGAATTTTTTACCAGATCGTCTAATATGCCGAGAAGTGGCTTATCAAACCGTGACAGGGGGCATCAACAAGGAACTGAAAGTGACCCAGAAAAAGGCATGGAAAACCTTCCCTCTTCGGGTTGGTATGTTTTCATTGTTAGACTTCGATCATTCTAAAGTGGAGGTTACAGCTCTGGAGGATGTCAAGTTGGTTGACATCGATTTTAAAAGGCATGACCCACAGAAAATCATGGAAAACCATCTGGCTCAATACAAATTGAAGAAATATATGCATGAGAACTCCCCACATGAAGAAATATTCAGGGGAGTCTGGTCGTATGAGGAAGTACTGAATAGAGTCCAAGCTTTGTCCCCAGATCAACAAGACAATTTCTTCAATTTTCAAAAGCACAGATGGAATAGCTTTCCGAAAGTACTACAAGGAGAGTCGATAGCCACTTTGTCTACATAGGAAATTGTACCTCCAAGTTTTGAGACAGGGAGCTCTGGAAAATAGGAAACTAAGGAAAACCCAAAGGACATTGAAGTTTCAACTGAGGAATCGCAAGCTTCAGTATCAAATCCACTATGCCCTCAAGCAAAGGCTTAGCTCGAATCCTTTCTGAAGCAAGGACAAGATACATTTATTTCCACTACAACCACCTCTATGGCCAATACTACTGAGAAACAACTATCTAAGAAGATAGGTACCCCTATCACTTCGTTGACACCATTGCAGTCTAGTTTCAGAAATCTCAGTTACGAAGTTATTTTTATAGATGATCTCACCCCAATTGCACCAAAAGATATGCCCCCTTCAGACTTCTTCTTCAGCAAGAAAAGGAGGGCTATAGTCAAATGAGAAACACATTATAAATATGGAGCGATGGTCAAAAGGTAAAGACTGGTCTACAAGGGACAGAACCGAGGCCATTCAAAATTCGCTAAGGAAATGGCAGGTTCATTAGGTGCCTTTGCCATGGAAAATCAATGGTATGTAGAAAATATGTCCGAGCAGTTAAAACAAATAAATCAATTGGTAGAGCAACTTCAAAAGAAAATACTAACAAGTGAGCAGACTTTTCAGAATAGGATGAGTCGATATTTCGAGCAGATTAGAGCATATGATAAACAACAAATTCAACAACTCCAATCCAACTTTGATGAGCTCCAAAGGAATTCACAGTTCAATCAAGGACTAATCACCCAACATGTTGAACTGATAAAACAATTGCAAGCTAGGTTGGAGTTGACCGAAGGTACTTCAATAGAGATATTAGCTTTTCGGTCTCAAGCACTGGAGGTAAATGAAAGGCTAGAAAAAACCTAGCAATATTTCTTCATGAAGGTCGATGTCATCCAGAAATACTACTAGGAAACAGACCTCGCCCTCAAAAATATATGTATTAAAGAAAGAGAAGCTCACTCAGCTCGAGTCAAGTTTTAAGAAACCGTCTTATTGGTACCAAAGGAGGATGTCTTGGATGTTCATCGACTTTCTCTTTCGAAACAAATAAGAGGTGAAATGGTTTTAAAGGCCTAGGAAACAAATTTAGTAGGAAGCAAGAGGCTTGCCAGAGATGTAATTGAAGCTTTTCTAGAAGCATTGACATCACTAGACAAAGGACTAATTGATTTTGAAGGAAATGCTATTCCCGAAGCCCTAGGTCAAATTGATATAGCCAAGAACCAGTATAATACCAGAACAAGCAAAGAAGAAGCTCTGACAACCATCCAGAATATGAACCACATTGATCTCCTTCAAATAAGCAAATGGATAGTAAATCCAATTTTACAGTTATAGTTTACATCTCAAAGAGTGAAAAAGATATAAGAAAATTTGCCTCATATAGAAAGAAAGCTATACACTTTCGAGGCGAACGAAGAAACAGATCCTTCAAGGTTAGTGGTGCAATTATTGAGTAAATGCATCCAATGTATTGAATATGAGAAAAAAGTACATCCTGAAACAAGTAAGGAAACATGCACATACTATTCATACATGTGAAGAATCAGACGCCAATTGTATCTAGGCTAAAGACACAATGAGGAAAATAAACACCCCTACCAGCAAACTAAGAGACAGAGGAAAACTCTAGTGGAACTCTTTAGTTCTTACATATTGTTGCCTTATTCAAAAATATTTGTTATTTTTAGTTATAATAAGTCCAACCGTTTTGATTTGAGGTAGTTTTTATAAATAGATAGATTCAATATCTATCAAAAGGCTTCTTCTTGTCGATTGTAATAGAGAAAACTCTCCTTATTGAGTATTAATACAAGTGCAGAAAGAGATTCAAAGTTTTGTTTAATCCGGGTTATGTACTTCTTTTGTTTTTCCATATCTCAACACTTTTTTAAGCATTTCCTTGATATGCACATAATATTCATACATGTGAAGAATCAAATGCCAGTTGTATCCAGGCTAAAGACACAATGAGGAAAATAAACACCCCTACCAGCAAACTAAGAGACAGAGGAAAACTCTAGTGGAACTCTTTAGTTCTTACATATTATTGTTGCCTTATTCAGTAAAATATTTGTTATTTTTAGTTATAATAAGTCCAACCATTTTAAGTTGAGACAATTTTGTATAAACAGATAGATTCAAGATCTATCAAAAGGCTTCTTCTTGTTGATTGTAATAGAGAAAACTCTCCTTATTGAGTATTACTACAAGTGCAAACAAAGATTCCAAATTCTATTCAGTTTGAGTTATGTTTTTCTTTTGTTTTTCCATATCTCAACACTTTTTAAGCATTTCCTCGATAAATGTTTGATTTCAACTTAGTACAACAACTAATGTAATATTAATGCATCAATAATTTATTGAGTAAGCAACTTTTCCTCTATAATTACTGTGAGTAAATCAAGACCCGAGTCAGGTGGATTATCAGATTTATACCTTATTCAAGGTTACACTATCTATTTTCTCTCTACTACAACAAGGTGAGACTCTTCAAGAATTGATGCCTTTCTTTGTTTTACAGTTTTATAGTTTTCTCTCACACCATTCTTCATCTGGAGACATAATTTGACTCGTAGACGAATATGACCTTCACGCCATTAATCTAATTTCAAGCATGTAATTTTTCTACAGCAAATAACGAGAAAATCACTTTAAAAAACACTCATAGGGTTTCAGAGTCCCTACATTATCCTTTGAGCCTAAGTTTAATCTCAGGAACAAAATATTTTTGGCATCGCTATTCGTGACGTAGAAATGAAGTTATTTTTCCCTTGGAAAATGACAAAGTAAGATTCTATCTTTGATAGTGAACAAAGATTGAATATTGAATTAAGGCTATTTTTATCTTTCACTTGGCTTAATTTACCTCAAGATAAACCGGCATTCTAATGTTAATACCGTAAAGAACCCAGACAATAAGCAAACTACATGGATCAGATCCTAAAAGGTTGTTGAAACCAAAGGATACCCCTGCTGACTACCACATCGCCGTAACAAATACCAACCAAAGTTGCACAGTCAATACTTGCTTCCTCGCTGAAGAATAACTCAAGAAAATTTAAACAAGCACCTCCTGAGGCGTCAACTAATACAACTTGAGGTTAGATTTGAGAATCCTGAGGTAATTATATCCGAAGTAAATATTGAAATTGACTTGACTGATACTCCCAACGGTCAGAACAAAAGACCCTCCTCGTTACTCATTCTCGCTAATACTGTGTCAAATTCATCCTTACGTGAAGTAAAAGTTCCAGCTCTCTGAAACCCTAAAGAACACATTTTATACCTAGATTCATCCCCAACTGACTCTCCTATTTATACATCTTATAATTCTGAGGAAACTAGTCCATGATTTATTTCCCCCACTCCTCTAGACTTTTCTTCTCCTAACGACCTTTTTTTGGAATCGCCTTCGCTACATTCAAAAGAAGTTGAAAGGTCACCACTTCAGTCCCTAGAAGTTTTCAAAAACCCTCTTTTCACAAAGTCCGCCCCCGACTACGGCTGCCACTGCAGGCTAGAGGAGCAGGACAAGGTCAAGGACAACCCCTACCCCCTAGTAATTTTTCCAAGGTAGCGGCTGACACGCCCCCTTAGTCCTTTCCTTTATCCTTCATGATTTATCTGAAAATTATATGAAGAAATTACCAAAATTCACGGGAGAGGGAGATGAATCGCAACGGTAGCACACATAACCTTTTTTTATCAGTTCATTGATATCCTTGGTATTGTGCATGAAGATGTTTACTCAAGGATTTTAGTGAAAAATTTCGAAGGACAAGTAAGAATTTGGTTTTGAGGACTCCTAGTAGGATCCTCGGGTAACAGATGATGATTTAGAAAACGCTAAGATGCTAGAGAAAAGAAAGACTATATATATATTATCCGACCAATTCAGGTTTTAAGAAAAAGGAATTCTAAGTTGGTTCTTGAATTTACTCATAGGTTTAACAAACTCTACCATAATATCCTAGCCAAAGTTAAACTCTCTCAACCTACGGAAAAGGTAACTTTCGCGGGGGATTTTGAGCCCAACTTTGCTCTGCTTTTAAGAGAAAGAAGATCTGCCACTTTAGCAGGAATGCAAGACGATGCCATATAAATAGAATCAAACATGATGGCATTGGGTAAATTAAAAGCCAAGGTTGAAACAAGAACCAAAGAACCTAAACGCTTAAGGGAACAAGTAGGTGATCAACGGATCTTGGAAGTCTGCGGAAGAAAAAAAATGGATGACATGGCTAAGATAATCAAATATTTGTCAAACAAAATTCTAGAATGGAACTAGACCAAGCCAAACCTGATCCGTTCACTAGAAAATATTTCAGAAGAAGTCCTAACCCCTGCACTCCGCCATGAAGAAAAGTGAAAAATGAAGATAAAAAATTCCAAGCCCCATTTAAAACAAATTTTTTATAGGAGATTATATGCATAATTATGAGGGGTTGGAAGAGGATATAAACAACCTTAGTGATGACGACTGAGAGCCTCATATAACTATACAAGATTATGAAATATCTCTAGACCAATAACCTCTATTTGGAAATGAGGAAAACACAAATAATAACTTTTCAACAATTATGTTTTTTATTTTAATTTAAAAAAAAAAAAAAAAAAAAAAAAAAAAAAAAAAAAAAAATACTACAAGTGTTCCACCAAAAATATTTTATCAAGAAAAAGCTGAAAGAGGCGCTTTGTCACTAAACCAATTAGTTGAAACAATACAAGTCATTCTCAACCAAAATAAAGCTAAAACCGAGCAAAACAAACTAAGAAACGTAAGAATAATGAAGAATGTAAGATTCAACCAGAGGTTGAAAACAACCTGAAGTTTCAATTTAGGAAAATGAACTAAATAAAATTAAAACACCCATGCCTATGGTTGAGCTTGCTAAGAATCCAATTTATAAAAACGACAAGCAAAATGACAAAAAAATTGATGATGAGTGCCATGCAGATGTGATCTATCTACAAGATGAAATACCAATGATTATGTTTGTTCCACACATCGAAAGTACTAAGGATTTTGTTGCTCAATTTTATATTACATTGATTGTGCACGACCATTTACTTCACAACTTCATAGATTTTGGGGCCTCTCATAACTTAATTCCTAAAATTATTATGGAAAAGTTGGGCCTCTAAATCACTAGACCTTATCAAGACTTATATTATTTTGATTCAAGAAAAGTTAAGTGTCTCGACATGATCAAGGATTTGGTAGTGAATCTCACACAAATCCCTGTAAAAAGTATCCTTATGGATGGTCTATTGGTTTGACATCCCGCTTCTGGCATGGCATGCTTCTATATAGGTCTTGAGGCACAAAATTAGGAGGATCACTCCAACTGGACATGAGGTACTACAATCCCAATTCTTTTCTAAGTGGATAATTCTACTTGATTGTATGAGAGACTAGACTCCATATAATCGTAAGTGACTCCAAAAACCTAACAATTATCCACCATGTTCTGAATGTGATCTAGGAAATTGTATTTATACTGTAAGATGATTTTGAAGAATGTATAGAAGAAGAAACAAAAAATAGCAAAAAAATAAAATAAAAATCTAAATAGTAGAGAAGGAGTATGAAAAATGTTGATGTATTTCTTCCCGCTGGCTAATGGGCCGGAGTGTTATTTTTTTCACCTGGAGATGAGTATGCCATTCCCTTTTCATACAGGTTACAATGGGAAATTGATTATACTAATAACGTTTGTGAATACAAAGCTCTAGTCTTAAGATTAGAGGTTGCTAGGAAACTAAAAATTGAACATCTAATAGTTTATTGTGATGCAGAGCTTATTGTGAAACAAATAAAGCAGCAATATCAAGCTAAACATACAAGGCTAAGGTCATACAGGAATTGCGCCTGGGACTTGATAGATAATTTTTTCTCGTCATATAGCATTTACTATATTACCAGAATGGAAAATCAACAGGCAAACTCTTTAGCCAAATAAGTTGCTATGTTTGTTCCACCTACTGTCCTAAAGTTGAAATATCATATTGAGATGAGACACAAACTGTTGATTCCAAACAATGTGCGGCACTGGCAAGTTTTTGAAGACGATGAGCAGATTAAACGGTTCCTAGAAATAGTTAACGAGTTCTCCGAGACTCATATAGATCAATAGAATCAGAACGATCATATCTGGATCATGCAAGAAGGTGAAGATCCTGAAAAGTTCCAGGATAAGATCGCAAATCACTGAATGCTTGTGCTTAAGAACAATCAGATCTCTAGGGGTTAGATATCTTTAGAGAGATTGTTTGACCAAGATGATATACCCTTAAAATCTACCTTACGACCTCGATCCGAAGAGGTTGAAGACTGCAATATAGGAACTAAAGAAGATCCTAAGCTAGTCAAGATATCTAAATACCTCCCATCCCAGGTGAAGAATAAATATGTTGAATTGCTTAAAAATATAAAGACGCATTTGCATGGTCTTATGATGATTTAAAAACTTACGATACCTCTATAATTGAATATAAGATTCCTTTGAAGCATGGTATCAAACCTTTCAGGTAAAAGATGAGACAGATAAACCCTATCCTCTCGCCAGTAATAGAAAGAGAATTCAAGAAGATTCTAGATGCAAAGATTATCATTCCACTCAGGTATTCAGAATGGGTAGAAAATATGTTACCTGTTAGGAAGAAAAGTGGAGAAATAAGGCTTTGTGTAGATTTCAGGAATTTAAACCTGTTATCCCTCAAAAATAACTACCCATTGCCAAAAATGGATCATGTCCTCGAAAAATAAGTTGGAGCTAACATAATTTCTATGATTGAGGGTTTTTCCGGATACAACGAAATTGTTGTCCACGAAGTTGATAAAGAAAAAAATTGCATTTACTGCTCTGTGGGGAACTTTCATGTATGATAAAATTCCATTTTGTTTGATGAACACATGGGCCACTTTACGAAGATCAATGGATATAGCTTTCATTGGTGAGAGAGATAATTTTGTGGTTATTTACCTACATTATCTAACAATCTTCTCCAATTCTAACGCAGAACATCTGATTCATCTCAAACAAACCTTCAAGAAATGCAGAAAATTTTGTTTGTCTCTTAACCCTAAGAAGTATCATTTTGCTATGAAAGAAGGCAAGMTTYTGGTTCATATCATTTCRAAGGATGGAATCAAGGTCGACCCCAAGCGAATCGAGGATATTGACACAATAAACATTCKTAGAAATAAAAAAGAAATCCAGTCWTTTTTAGGGAAGATAATTTTTTTGAGAATATTTATCCCTAACTTTGTTGAAATTGTCAAAATAATCACAGATATGTTGAAGAAAGACAGTGAGATGAAATGTATTGCTGAAGCTAAAGCATCATTCAGGCGAGTTAAGAAAGCTTTAAGCGAAGCTCCAGTGTTAGCTAGTCTGGACTATACTAAGAAATTCTTGATCTTTTCTTTCACATCTGAACATACTATCATAGCGGTTCTCCTCCAAAAGAATGAAGAAGGTTTCGAGTAGCCGATAGACTTTTTCAGTAAAATTCATAGAGACGCCGAATTAAGATATGATATATTGGAAAAACAAGCCTACGCGATGGTGAAAGCTCTCAAAGCTTTCAAGACATACATACTGCATTCTAAAATAATCGCTTATGTGCCAACAATATATGTCAAAGATATATTGGTACAACTAGACAGTGATGGCAGGAGAGGTCGGTGGTTAGTCAAAATTTAGGAATTCGATCTTGAAGTAAAATGACCAAGCTAGTGAAAGGCCAGGGCTTGGAAAAATTGTTAGCAGAATCAAATTTCAGTGCTCTCGGGATAAACCACCTGGAACCACACAAATATATCCCATACATAGAGGAACTTGATAATCAAACCCGTACAATCCAGATCGAAGATAAATTTTCTTCCTCTGATTGGTATCGTGATATTGTTTCATACCTCTACACCCTTCAATGCCAAAGTGGCATGACTCCATCCAAAGAAAGAACATTGAAGTTATACGTAGTTAAATATTGTATTATTGAAGGTCAATTGTACTGGAAAGATCCTCTAGGTTTCTTTCTACATTGTTTAACAGAATCTGAAACAGAGAATGTCATAAATGAATTTCACGAAGGAGTGTGTGGAGGACATCACGCCTGGAGGGCAACGTCCTACAAGATTCTAAGAGTTGAATATTATTGGCCAAAGTTATTTATTGATGTGAATGCCAAGGTCAGAGCCTGCAACCCTTGCCAACTATTCTCTGGTAAACAAAAGCTCCATGCACTGCCTTTAGTCTCAGTCAAAACAGAGGCTCCTTTTCAACAGTGGGGCCTGGATTTTATCGAAAAAATACATCCATAGTCAAGTGCCCAACATAAATGGTTTTTAACTGCTACCGATTATTTCACGAAGTGGGTCGAAGCCATTCCAACTTGGAATGCCATAGATTCGGTAGTTATAAACTTTTTGGAAGAAAATATCTTATCAAGGTTTGGTTGCCCTCGAAAAATAGTCACGGACAACGCCCAAGCTTTCAAATCCATGGCAATGGTAATTTTTTGTCAAAAATATAATATCGTGTTAGGAAATTCTACAACCTATTATCCTTAGGGGAATGGGTTGGTTGAATCATCCAACAAGAGCTTGATGAATATAATGAAGAAAGTGTTGATGGAGAATAAGAAGGCTTGGCACGTTCACCTAAAGTACGCCTTATGGGCAAACCGAATTGGAACTAAGAAATCAATAGGCATGCCCCCTTTCCAAATGGTTTATGGTACTGATTTTGTCCTTCCTATAAATATCGCTCTTCCAATGATGAAGTTGTGGCAAGACACAAACGAAGTCCAGCAAAACAAGGTCGAAGTTGATGACAGACTTCAAAAATACCAAGATAATATGAAATCCCTTTTTGATAAAAAAGAAAAACACAGGGAGTTCCTTCCGAGTGATTTAGTTTTAAAATGGGATGCTAGAAAAGACCATTCATGATTGTAGCTACAGAAGGAAAGAATTCATTGCTACTGGAAAATATTGACGAATTTTTTTTTGACGCCCCTATCAACGGGTGCTATCTAAAACATTTTATGCAATGATCATGTTTCGCACTACTATTGTATATACCGGTTTAATTTCTTGTTTAAATATGCAATTTCATTTTCCTTCGTAGGATAGCTAAATTTTACTTCTACGTTGTAAATAAACCATTTTTTATTCGATATCATAAAAACAAAATATAAAATATGCAAAATTTTCTGAATTTTTCCTTTTTATACTCTTGCAGAATACTTATTATCAGATGAAGAAACAAGGAGGTATCGGAATCCAATGTTCAGTTTTCAATACATTTGCTTTTCTCAAAACAAGTGATGAATTAATAATTGGTTTGATTGAAAATGTAAATGAGATATGAGGTATGAACTTCTATACTTATTATTCAAGCTAAAATGCTAAAAGAAATCTTACCAGATATTAACAAGGTTCTACTCATGTAAAATTTATGGTCACCTGATCAAAGATCAGAAAAGTATAAATATATAGATCTCTGAATCAAATGAAATAAAAAGAAAAGAAAGTAAGAATAAAAAAGGGGCTTAAAAAAGGAGAAGTTGGATAATCGAGAAGCGGACTATGTAGAAATGAAATTATTTTGCATCAGATCATATGAGTCCTCACCATATTTCATTTTTCCTATCTTCGAGATTTTACTCTATTCTAATTTTCACTACATATCCTTATGTCTTCATAGAAAGAAATAATTTTTCCTTGACTCAAAATTCTTAAAAGCATATCTTCAAAACAAGATTAGGCGAAAATATTTATATTCCTCTATTTTTAACTGAAAGAAAGTATGTCTAGGCTAATCCTGAAAACTTTGGCTCTTCTAAAATATTTTAACTGATAAATTCGCTCAAGGCTAATCCCTGGAAATGAAAATTCCCCATAAGATCTTCCCTATAGGAAAATATGTATTGAAGATCGGGAGAGATTTACTCCAGAGTATAATAAAAAATGGTTGACAAACCTTCATTGCCAAATCTTAAGTAGATATCATCCCTGTATGATACATACAAATTGATTTCCCCCACATCAAAATTATAAAAAATATAAGACAGATGGTGAAAGGAAATTCATAAAAATGATTTCCCACATCTAGTCCATGACAAATGGTGAAAGGAAATTCATAAAAATGATTGCCCCCATTTTTTCCAAAAGAGATGATGAAAGGAAATTCATGAAATGATTTCCCTCATCTCAATAAAATGCAAAAATGCTAATTGAAGTGGTGAAAGGAAATTCAATGGGAGAGGTAGATAACTTCACTGGGGTACTGAACAGGCTCCCTGGCAGTGAAGCAATATCCATGATATATGTAAGGTTGTCATACATGTATAAACATACTCTGGTATCTAGTTCTCTTTCCGGTAATATTTACATTCTAAACTGACAAGGGATTCCCTGAAAAAATCGTTAAAAGCATTTTGCCTTGATGTGAACAAAATCGACCAAACTCTGATAGTTCAGTTAAAGTTGTTTTGATTATCTTAAACAAATCCAAACTCAATTTCAGGAAAAGGAAACTATTAATACCCTAACTTGAGATCAGTAATTGTCTGTGTTTTGATGGTTTTCTGAGACACGACTGAAGTCCAATTTTCTCTGTGATGTTTCCCCAAAGGTGTTTCCCAGAAATACAATGATGACTCCATTTAACCAATGAAGGCACTTGGTCTATTGTTCTTCCATGCCTCGCAGGGAGATGTGATCCCCAGATGGAGCCTATGTTGGAACACATATAATCCTAAACCTTGAGATTTACTTGCTCAAACTTCATATTTACTAAATAATGACTCAAAAATCAGCTTTCGAATGTTTAAATCAAATTAACTTCCAGTCATAAGGCATGCATGATATCCTTCATTGATAAAGTTCCCCAGTTGATCGAACGAACCCCCTTTTTTCGTGAGTTTTGGAGCCGCCTGATTGTTAAAGAGTCAAATTACTAAAGGTTGCTTTGGAGCTTCGCACTTCGAGTGTTGCGACGGGTCTTCATGGTTAAAGTCCCGAAACCCGAAGGTGTTCATTATCACCTTTTAATCAACTTTTAAAGGACATGATTCATAAGTACATGTGTATCTTTCGAGTCTTCCCTGGGTTGACATGTGGAATCCATTTTTTACCTTTTTGTCTAAAGATTCATACGAATCTAAGTAACATGTGGCACCCCCTGGTCTTGACACATCTTATGAAATGACATCATCTTCGACAGATCACTACGGGTGGTGGACTTTCAAAATTATAACAAAGAGCTAACTTGTGAATCTATGAAGCATTAAAATGCCGAAATGCTAAATATTAATTAATTAAGTTAATCTTAGTCAAATATTATTAACGAATTCACGCTTCAGAGTTCAGACATTTACCTTTCATCATATCTTGAAATCTATGAAGTCCCAGTTTCCGAAGCACTGAAACTTAAACAGGGTTAATTAAAACTTAAAAATGAATATCTGATAATTAATCATTTCGTAGTTTCGGATTTTGGGGATTCCATATCGAACTACTTCTAAAAATCCCGAAATTCGAATACTTGAAAGCACTTAAAATTTAAACACAATTAATTAATGTTTTAAAAGAGATTATCTCGTAACTAACCTTTCGTGAATTCACGATTCAAGAAATTTCAAATCTGTTTCATCCAAAATTCTCAATCGCAAACCACCGATATTAATGGCATTAATTACAAATCAACGATAATGATTTTAACATAGATTGTGGATCACCAGTTAGAATTTCTCATTAAGGTAAATAAATTTTCTGTCAGTAAAGGTATTCTCGAATCAATACACCTGATGTGAATAAAATTGCTCGATTTTGAATTTCATTTCATCTTGCACAGAATAGTAAGTTTTTCCAACTAAGAAGCTCAGGCATTCCCCTGTAACAGGTAATCTCATTCCAAT
Organism: Picea sitchensis; assembly: GCA_010110895.2. Lineage (NCBI taxonomy): Eukaryota > Viridiplantae > Streptophyta > Pinopsida > Pinales > Pinaceae > Picea > Picea sitchensis. The sequence goes on along the minus strand of SNQJ01S0106809.1, from coordinate 998 downwards.
TTTATCGATAACATGGCACCACGGAAGATGGCTAAAGTAGCTGGTGAAGGTGCAAATCTGAATGCAGATGTTCTGTCAGATACCTCACCGAGAGCCATAGACACTGTGAAATCTTAGACACAGGTGTTTGATATTCTAGAGCATGAGATTATAAAATGCCCAGAGGATTCAGGCGATGAAGTGAGAGAAACTCATGCAACTAAAATCAGGGACATAGCTCAGTCATAGCCACACAAAATAGTTGTGTGGTCGAGACTCATGTTGTATAACGACATGATAGGATGGGCCCTGGAAAATGTTGACATTCAAACCAGGATCATTTACAACTCTCAAAAGGTTGTTGTTGGGTCTTTTCGACCAGAACACATACAATAAATGTATAAGTTATCCCCCGATTTTAAATATAATCACAATGTTGCGTTCTTGTTTGAATTTGAACAACATGAGTGTATACAATATGATAAAATCTATCCAGATATAATCAAGACCTAGTGGGGGCACCCAGAAAAATTCAGAGTCGATGCTCATGGAATTTATGCCACAACGTCGTTGGATACCCATGTGATTTATGTAGATCTGATGCTCTGTAGGATATTCGAGAAGAAGAGCCCCAGTCATTTCCCAGTAGCATGGGTGCCAATTATGCACGAGGTGGTCAAGGGATACTATTTCAACTGGGCCAAGATGTTATCAGATAATCTTGTCAAAGAAATCACCGAATAAGAGTGGGCTAAATCAAAGGGACAATTTGCCCCTTTCTACATGTCTGCATATATTATGGACTCTATTTTCTTTATGACCCCTTTTTCACTGATGAACTAGAGTTGGACCCCAACCAACGCTAAACCTATCCACTTCTATCACGCCAAATTATGGGAAGACAAGGCTAAATATTTCTTATACGAAATCTACCATCATGTAGTGGTGCCCATTCATATAGATTTATATGGTTTCCCACCCCATCAGATTTCAATCATGGGAAACCTGGGAAAAATAGT
>SNQJ01S0106808.1:11569-41359 GCA_010110895.2 Picea sitchensis | reverse complement strand
CATTGCATGTCTCATCCTTGCGTCTTTCGCCTAATGTCGGCTCCATGTTTCTCTCAACTAAACCTTTAAATCATTTCCTTATATGCAAGCCTTGCAACACCTTTTGTCCTTGCGATCTGACACCTTGACCCATGGAGGAATTTCCCCCGAGTGTCCTCATCCTACACATGTCTCCTTGCACAGAGCATCAGTATGTTCCATGCGCTTGGAACTATTTTTCTTGCCCACGACACTCATTCCTCCTTTGTAATGTAGCATTCTTTTATTCTTTTTTAAGCTCGTTAAAAATTGAAAAAGACAAAAAAAATAAAATATTTCAAAAAGAGGGGATGGGATATACTTTCTCTTTTATTTGGAAACAAGATAGTCGCCCTTGGAAAAAGAACATCCTTGTGTTTTTTCGCCAAACATTGGGATTGAGTATGACCTTAGGAATTTGTTCTTACTACATAGAGTTGTGTCCTCCTCCGTTTGGTTACTCTTCCAAACATATGTAGAGTTTGTGGTGGCTCCCGTATCATAGAATTATGTCAATATTAAGCTACCTGAGTCTCATCATTTTTCATGCTTTTGTCCAAAGGAAGTTTTATCCAACCTGAGTCGGTCATTCTGCATTTTTTCTCTTGACTTTAATGAGTCGGCCATCCTGAGAGTCCAGTCAAGTTCAGATTCAAAATTGATGAAGTTTTGTGCCTGGCGATCGAGATCCTCCAGTATTTCCCCGACGACTTGTCGAAGATCTCGGATTAGTGAGTCTTACACTCCTATTGTACTCTTGCCTGAGCTATTGAATATTTTGAAGTTGTTGCTCGAGCTATGAAGTCCTCATATCCAACCACATGCGTCAATGCTTCTTGAAGATGCATATTACATTGTACTTGTATATCTTCAAATGATTTGGATATGTATATCCGCTATGTATTTGTTGGCAACCATGATTAGTTCATCCCGAGCATGGGTATGCACGCCTCAGAGAGATTATCATTGTTTTTCATATGGAATCTCCCAAACTCTGATCTTGAGCTCACTCCAATTCGTGCCTTCCCACTAGTAAAGATATTGTAATGTATTTCGGCCATCAGTTTCTATTATGACCTCACACATTAGGGGGAATCTGTTATAGTCCAAAAATTACCTACCTACGCATACATGGCATTGGCCTTTCTACTTACACAATTTTCCAAATTACTGTTGAGGATCCTTCTTAAAAACCTTTTTTTTGGAGCATGTACATGCTCTACCGAAATAATGCCCACATACACATGCTAGTTGCATACTAGTTAGACCATGTACATACACGAGCTGCATGTTAGACATCTTGCGTTTACCTCCAAAAATTGCAAAAAATAAAACGTTGCAAGGAATTCGGTGGAGTTTATGGGCTATCGAGGGTTTCCCAACCATTTCACCCACTGTATCCCATCCCCAAACTGAATAACCATATTTTTCTCATACAAAAAGAGGTCTTGGGGTCCCATTTAGAACATCAAGAAAGAGAACAAAGAAACTCTGCCAAAATCCCTTCCCCCTCTAGCCCAAGTTTTGCAGCCCTTTCTGAAATTTGGCCTCAACATTCCCCCTCAAGCCCTTTCTCCTTATACAACCCTTTCCCTTTTCCCAATAGATTAGTTGGTTGTGAGAGGCAGCATGGGAATGATGCACTTGGAACAACAATAAGAGGAGCCCAGACCTGGTTCATGGAGCGTTTTCCGATAAGAAGGTTGTAATCTTTCTAATCTTCATATTGAATAAAAAAGTTATTTTCTTGTCCCAATACATTGTGTCATTATTCTTAATTGATTAATGCATCTAGGTTTATATATGAACATTAACAGTGACAAGTAGAGATTGTATATTTGTAGCATTGTTTTCCTAAGTGTTCTTGCAGGTCATCTTTGGGAGGAGATCGACAATCAAGGAAGCTACAAAGGTGAAAGAGGTATACACTGGATGTTAGGACCAAAGGTACACCTACTTTCCTCTCTCTTGTCGTTTAAGTTTATATATACTTGGGGTAGCTTAGGAATAGAACCGTATTTTAAAGGAAGTCAGTGCGATACCTATACTTTGAATCAATATAGTAATAGGGGGATTTTCCCCTCTAGCAGATAGCAAAGTCAAAAGGGCCAAACTACAAATCTACAGAACACAATTTGAAAACATGAAAAATGAAAGGAGAAGAGAACATAGCAGAATATATTCAGAGAGTATATGAAGTGGTCAACTCAATTAGAGCATTAGGAGAAGAACTCAAATATCAACCCATTGTCCAAAACATATTGAGATCATTTCCCATGAGATATCATGCCAATATTTCTACTCTTGAAGAAAGACCATACCTTGATAATCTCACAATGGATGAACTACATGGGATTCTCATTGTGTATGAGATGAGAACAGGGCAAGAAAGACCAGAAAAAGGAGAAACGACCTTCAAAGCATCTAAAGCAAAGAAGAAACAAGAGAAGGTGTTTAATGAATACTAGTAAAAAATATTTGATGAAGAAATAGCTAACTTCATGAAGAAACTCAAGAAAGGAACTAGTAGATACAAGGGAACATTTCCTCTAATATTCTTTAACTGTGGAAAAATTGGACATTTTGATTCCAAATGTCCCTATCCAAAACAAGAAGAAAGTGATAATCAAATAACTTTCAAAGAATAGAAGAAAAGTCAAACCAGAGACAAAAGGAAGGTCTACAAGAAGAAGACCTTTTACACTGAAGAGAACAACAACTCATCTGAAAAAAGTGAAGAAGAAGAAGAATATGAGCACCTATTTATGGGTATAGAAACCCAAAATAATCACACTAAAATTACCTTTGATATTGAAGAATAAAACTAAGAGGTTGAAGGAGAAGTAGATCTTGAAGCAGAGTTGATCACTTCCCTGGATGAACTCAAAAAGTATAAAAGGAAGAATAAATCATTAAGAGAACAACTGTCAGAATATGAAGAAGTACAAAAGTCAAGAGAAAGAGAAGTCTCAAATACCATCAAAGAAACATGGCAAGTCATCAATGATTTAAAGACTCAACTCCAGGAAGCCAAAAGAATTGAAGAAGTCATTCTGAAACAACACAATGATAGGGAACAAGACTATGAAAAGCTAGAGGTTGAAATTGTCCTACTAAAAAGAGAAATTGAAAAAGAAAAGAAGCAATCAATATTTGAAAACAATTCAAAAATATTGAATGATATTCTTAACAACTAAAGATCACCAAATGCTAAAACAAGAATGGGATATGATCAAAATTCAACCTCAACTACACAGAAAATGGACAAAAACTCAATCAGCTATGTAGATGCTCTTAGAAATTCCTCAAAAAGAGAAGATAGCGAGATAGATATGGCACCATTAAAGATTGTTTTTACGCAGAAATCAACACCTTCTCCAAAAGGAGAAGGAAATAAAATGATCAAAAGGACTCCCCCTAACAAATATCAATATATCTTTCTTGGATATTTCTATTCATGTAACAACTTTGGAGACAAAGTAGTACACCGTAAATCCTTTAGAAAATACAAACCAAACAATGCCCAAAGATATAAGAACAACCAAAATGATGTAAAGAAAATAAATTATAATTCATTATGTCTGTTAAAAGAGTACAATGTTGAATGTCACAAGTGAAACAACTATGGCCATAAAGCTAGTGAATGTAGATTACCAATGCAATCCTTAAAAACAAGCAACCTTAACAATCAGGATAAGAAACTATGGAAAGAAAAACACATAAAAGAAAAAGTAACACAATGTAAAGTGGCCCTGTATGCAATGAACAAAAAGTGCCAATGGTATATTGATAGTGGGTTCTCAAAACATATGACAGGAGATAAAGGAAAATTTCTCACTCTGACAAAAAAGGATAAAGGTAGAGTCACTTTTAGAGATAATGTATCTGCCAAAATACTAGGGAAAGGCACAGTTTCTTTGGGAAACAAGAAAAATAAAGCAGAAAATGTGTTGTTGGTAGAAAATTTAAAAACTAATCTACTTAGTGTAAGCCAAACTTGTGATCAATGACATATACTCATTTTTTACTCACAAAAGTTTGAAATAAGAAAAGAGGGATCATGATAATTGGTTGCTATTGCACCAAGAACCTCAAGGATTGCGTATATCTTAGACATTAAGGAAGAAGAAGAATTTCATATGAGTGAAGTAGATGAAAGTTGTCTATGGCATAGGAGGATGTGACACTTGAGCTTTAATAACCTGATCAAAGCTAGTAAAAAGGGATTTGTAAAAGACTTTCCAAAATTCATCAAGCCTTTAGATCCTATTTGCAAACACTATCAATTAGGGAAGTAGACAAGAGTCATATTTAAGACAAACGATCGTTTTACATCAAAACCATTGGAAACTTTTCACACTGACCTATGTGGGCCCTTTAGGACTAAAATCATACAAGGGGAACACTACTTCATGTTGATCATTAATGACTACACGAGGATGACCTAGGTATATTTTCTCAAAGAAAAATCTGAGGCATTTGAAAAGTTTAAAGCATTCAAGACTTATGTAGAGAATGAAATAGATCTCAAAATCAAGTTTTTAAGATCAGATAATGGAGGGGAATTTACCTCTAAATAATTTAATAAGTTTTTTGAAGATAATGGAATCAAAAGACAATTATCAACTCCAAGAAATCTTCAACAAGATGGAGTTGTGGAGAGGAAAAACAAAACCGTTCAAGAGGCTACAAGAACTATGTTGAATGAAGCTAAGATTATAGACAAATTTTTGAGAGATGCAATATATACAACAATAAACATACTTAACCAAGCACAACTTAGAGCTAACCATGAGAAAACACCTTATGAATTGTGGTTTGAAAGACCAACATCTGTGAAACATTTCAGAGTTTTTGGAAGTAAGTGTTACATCAAGAGGGATGAAGATAATCTAGAGAAATTTGACTCTAGATCAGATGAAGGTACATTTTTGGGACATTCACCTAACAAAAAGGCCTACAAGTGCTATAATCTAAGATTGCACAAAATAGTGGAAAGTGCAAATGTGAAAATAGATGATCTAAAATTGAGAAAAATCAAATCTCAGGATGAAACAAAAATTGATGAATGGAGAAAAACCAATGATGATGAAGAAGATGGTGAATCACAAAATGAATAAGATACCAAAGAAATACAAGAGAATGGATTGTAAACTAATGATGAGAAGGATGAAGAAGAAACACCCTTGCCAAAAGCACCATCAAAAAGAGTTCAAAAGAATCACCCTGAAAATCAAATTATAGGGGATAAAGAAGCAAGAGTAGAAACAAGAAGGAAACTTAGATTTGATTTTGAACAGGAAATGATTTCAGTAATAGAACCCAAAAATTTTGCAGAAGCCAAAAGAGTGAATACTGGATAAAATCAATGAAGGAGGAACTTCATCAAATTGAGAAAAATCATACATGGGAACTTGTCCCTAGACCAAAAGACAAGAATGTCGTTGGAACCAAGTGGATATTCAAAAACAAACTTAATGAAAATGGACAGATCATAAAGAACAAAGACATATTAGTATGCAAAGGATATTCTCAAGTGGAAGGTATTGACTTTGAAGAGACTTTTACCCCAATAGCAAGACTAGAGGCCATCATAATGTTCCTGGAATTTTCATGCTTCATAAACTTCAAAATTTATCAAATCGATGTCAAGTCAACATTCCTGAATGGAATATTAGAAGAAGAAGTATATATTGAGAAACCAGAAGGATTCATATTAACATAAAATCAGGACTATGTGTGCAAACTAAAGAAGGCTCTGTATGGTCTTAAACAAGCCCCTAGAGCATGGTTCTCAAGACTTGATCAATATATACAAAAACAAGGATATAAGAGAGGGACTACTGAAAACAACCTATATATCAAAATAGAGGATCAATATATGATTGGTGTGGTGGTATATGTAGATGATATCATATTTGTAAGTAATCTTACTATACTAAGAAAAACTTTTTCTACAGAAATGCATAAAGAGTTTGAAATGTCTATGCTAGGAGAACTGAATTTCTTCCTAGGTTTACAAGTCACTCAAAAAGATAAAGGAATATTTATTTCCCAAACTAAATATATCAAATAAATGATAAATAAATTCCAAATGAAATACATTAAACCCATGTGCACTCCCATGGTCACAATATAAAAACTAAGCCTAGATGATTATTCACCAAGAGTAGACCAAACAATGTACAGATCAATGGTTGGTACCCTATTATATGGAACACCAACAAGACCAGATATCTTGCAGGTTGTAGGAGTAGTAGGTAGATTTCAATTTTCACCTACAAAAACGCACATGAAGACAATAAAAAGGATATTCATATATCTTAAAGAAACCTTGGAGTTTGGTTTATGGTTTCCAAAATCAGAATATTTTACATTGATTGCATTTATTGATGCAGATTGGGATGGTAGTGTAGATGACAAGAAAAGTACTAGTGGAGGAGCATTCTACCTAGGAAAATGTCTAGTATATTGGTTAAGTAAAAAACAGAGATCTATAGCACTATCTACAACATCAACATAGTACATTGTTGTTGCATCTTGCTGCACAAAACTAATCTCGATGAAAAAAACCCTAGAATATGTACTTGAGTGAAATATGATCATCCAATCACTATTAAATATGACAATACTAGTGCCATAAATATCTCTAAGAATCGTATTATGCATTCTAAAACCAAACATATCCCAATTAAATATCGTTTTCTTAGAGATTAGGTTTCTCAAAAGGTAGTCAACGTGGAATATATTGATACTAAATAGAAAATTGCTGACATATTCACAAAACCTCTACCAAGAAGTACTTTCAAAAATATTAGACGAAAATTGCGAGTAATTCCCATACCTCATTAAAAACTATAAAATCAGAATAAGGAGCACATGGGCAGAGGGAGCATCACCTCAGGGGGAGAGAAGAAACATTCCTTCTGTCACTGTTGTCAAAGGGGGAGGATTAATAGTAAAACTCAGTTAATGGGTTCTTACTATGTTTCCATCAATGCTAAAGGGGGAGATTGTTGGACATGGTGTTATGTTTTCATTGATGTCAACAAGGGTTAATATGAATTTATCATCCAGACAAGTATCTAACTATACCAGTTGCAAGAATCAAAAGTAAAGAATGAACAAAATTTTTGACCCTTGGATCAAAATGAAATCATGATTAGACGGCCCATGAGTCTGTTGAGCAACCAAAAAATGGCTAAGTATCATATTCTATCAATATCACTTAAAAATTTCTAAGTATGGTTCATTATGGAGGTAACGGAATTTGGGGGTGCATTTTGATGACACCATAGAATATATGTGAGTCTGCGAGTCTGAGAGTCCGTGAACCCGAGAAAAATCACTAGGAAATTTTTCCAAGTATAGGTTCATCTTTCAAGCTGCGAAATTTGGGGGTGTATTTTGATGACACCATAGAATATATGTGAGTCCAGGAGTCTGATAGTCTGTGAACCCGTCACACAAAATAATTCTAAGTAAAATTCCATGTTTGAAATGAATGAGAAATATCCACTCAACAATTGTTTAAATCTGAACCATAGATATGTCTAAAGCACCTAGCTAAACTAGGGTCATCCACTCAACACATGTTTATATCTGAACTGTCGATCTAATTAGATGCCAAGATAAGAATTGAAATGGAAGACATGTGAGTCTACGAGTTTGCGAGTCCAACACGTAAAATAATTCTAAGTAAAAATTCCAGTTTCGAAATGAATGAGGTTCATCCACTCAACGGTTGATTAAATCCAAACCATGGATATATCTAAAGTGCCTAGGAAAGACATGATTTTCCACTCAACGCCTGATTAAAACCCAATTGTTGGATCAAGGTGCAATAAATATTGTGGGAGGCTCAGATCTAACCATTCATTGGGACGATAGATCTACAGTGGAGATGTAGCTCACATCGTCGAAGGGAGAAGATGTTAATCTGATAACCATTGAAACGAAAATACTTCAAGAAAAGTGCTTAGCTTACCAGTGCGAATTGAGAATATGATTCTTAACTTAAAAATATATTGAAGAAGAAAAATAATAAATAATAAGGAAGAAATTTGTGATTAAAACAACATTGTTATTAAATAAATGAAGAGGTGCAATGATACATTATTAAAAGACACAATGGTTCAAATTTTATACTCGTTGGAAGACTATATAAACCAAAAAATATGGGGGAAGGAATATGTCTATGCGGTCTACATCTGAAGATCAAAAGCATGTGCAGAGTCCAAGGAAGAAAGATGAAGATACTTATGAAGTGAGGGTGAAAGGGAGGAGCAAGGAAGGATTAATATCCTTTGCTAATTAAAATTTTAAAGAAAGGGAGTTGGTGCTTCCTAGGGTTGGTGCCCTAAAACAAGGGAGTTGGTGCTTCCTAGGGTTGGAGCCCTAAAATCAGGGAGTTGGTACTTCCTAGGGTTGGAGCCTTAAAACAAGGGAGTTGGTTCTTCCTAGGGTTGGTGCCCTAAAGCAAGGGAGTTGGTGCTTCCTAGGGATGGTTCCCTGAAACAAGCGGATTGTTGTCTCCTAGAGTTGGTGCTCTAAATCAATATTCATATAAAACTTGTAATTTGTAATTTAAGTTTATATTTATTGATGTTATTTACAAAAAAATCTTTCTGATCAATAAAGTTAATAAGTAATTATTTAAAATTGATAAAAGTTATCAATACTGATTCACCCCCCCTCTTAGTATTGAACTATATTACAACAATTTATTTTTGATTTTAAGATCATCAATTATAAAACATTTATGGATTTGCTTGATTTTTCTCCAGATTTCTATACAAATGCTCCAACCCCAAAATTCATGTCCATGTAAGATCACCAAAGTAACAAGTGCATCAAATAGGATTTTCTTTATTTCTAGAACCAATTCTTTTGTTTTGTTCTTTATTCATAGATGATGGGCTTATCGTTGGTTTGTTTCACCAACACGGATGACTATTATAGAGTAAATTTATTCTATGCTCATTGTATTCAAGGCCCAGTTTGATGGCTTTGTAATTTCAATTCCAACATTGGAAAAAAATTGCACTCCCTTCATCACTTAAAACATTTATAAATATGTTCTCAAGCAAACTCTGTATCCTCTATTTTATGAAAAAAATCATACGTGGCAAGGTTACCATCACACCTCCCTTTCAATAAACTTCCAAGGAATTTATTATCTATATGGATCATTCTAACTAGTGGGTTTAATTCCCAACCCAAATATACCTTGTGTTCATGCCTTCTAGTGCAATGTGCTTGTTGTAAGTAGATTCCAATATATATAAATACTATGCTACATAATGTTCAAACCCATCGTTCTAGTTGGTAATCACCTCTTCCCTCTTTGCATTTATTCCAACATGAGATTGGCTAGTTTGCTAATATGCATAGGATGTAAGTGCACTCCACACATTGCATTGGAAGTGTGAGGTAGCATTGGACAATGAAATATGGGGGCACGCATTTACAAATTGGGAGAGTAGTCATATCTTCACAAACACACAAAACTATTCTCGTATATTACAAAAAACACACACTTACACATAGTTATAACTCTATTATATAGAGTTATTCATATCTAACTATTTCCTAATTTAGGTGGTGTAGTTGAGAGAATATATCAACAAACAACAACCCAATATTATTACATTAATGTAAGAATTATCTCCAACACCCTCCCTTAATGCTTACAATATGGAAAAGTACAATGATGAAAACAATTATTGAATCAAATTGAGCTCCATCAAGTTGCCTTAGTATATCGCAAGTTCCACTCTCAAACTCCTGAATCACAGTTCTTCCAAAGTAAATAACCAGACCACACTAAGTCTCATAACCTCATTAGTAGACCGCTCTCGTCTTCAACAATTAATGATGGATTCTTCTCTAGATTCATTGCGCTATCTCCTGAAGTCAACTACTGGACCACACTAAGTCTCATAACCTCGTTAGAGGACCACTCTTTGTCTTAAATAATAAGGGATCCTTTCCTAGATCCACAATTCCCAAACACTGGACAACTATTCATACTGAGCTTAACCTACTTAATTCATCCTCTAGCTTGGGAGATATATCATCATTATTTAATTTATCAAAAACATCCAATATTATTACAAATATGATTTATTGGACCAAATACAACCATAGTATATGTGCAAACTTGGTATATAAGATTTGAAGAAAGCAACGACCATTATTGAAATTTGTATGAAATACTTGAATTCTTCCCACCATTGAAAAATCTAAAAACAAAAAGATATGCCAACCACTTGGTATGGTTCTAAGTCTCAAATTATGTGATAGGTTCAATCACAATGGAAACATGAGATATAGAAGTAGTATTCTGCTACTCAAGTGATTTGAATGTGGTCCATAATTGATGCATGAGCATTTTCCCTCCAAAAACAACCTTGTTTATTAGATCTAGGGGGTCTTTGATTTACTAAGGGTGTGGGTTCCCTAAACTTGAAATTATTGTAATTTTCCATGTTTATTTGAGTTCTAGGAGGATTTCATTAGTTGGATTGAAATTGATTAGAATGTAATCAAGTCTATCTTTGTTAGAGAGATCTCGAGAGTTGTAATATTTAGAGAGATTTTGAGTTATGATATTTAGAGAGATCTTAGGGTGAGAAATATATATCTTGATGATATTATGGATCTGAGGGATCCTAGGGATTGATAGTTGAGGGATTTTAGGATATGAACCAAATTTAGGTATGAGAATATTTTTTAGTATGAATATTGTAAGCCTACAAGCATTAGAATTAGAGAATCATAGACGTTCGAGTTAGACAGAGAGATAATAGGAAGAGTGTGAGTGAAGGGAAAAGTGTGGCCAAAGGCCAAGTAGAGGCCAATTGAACATAAATCAATCTAGAAGGTTGAAGGCCTATGTGTAAAATTATGTACAAATATTTATTAATAGAAATCTTTGTGTTTGTGGGCTCTTTATGTCACCGTTGAAGTTGAATATCCCTTCCATTGTGTAAGTGTGATTGTGTTAACTAATTACAGTCTAGATTGGACTTTCCCTGAGTGTGTGAAGGTTTCAGGTTTTAGAATCATGCCAGAACCCTCAATTCATAGAAGGAAGGATTCTTGAACTGAATTGAGATAGAGCGGGTCGAGTGACATTAGAATTGGAGAGAAATTGAGAATTAAAAAAGATTAAAATTATGTTTTGATCGCACGTGAATCGAGGGTGAAATCCCTTCAAAGAAAAAAGTTTAAATTTCCTTTGCAAGCAAGGAGAAACAATGATCATCAGATCAAAGACACAAAACAAATTGTGATCATTGATTTATCAGACCAATGATTTGTTTGTGTATTGAAAGTTTAATGACTGAGATTAGATATGGAGTGGAGCATTGTCAGATCGAAGGTCAGTGTTAATTCAAATTTAACCTATCAAATTTTGTATCAGACCACATCAGAGTCTACGTTGTTGGAGAACATTAGCTAGAGGAACTTCAATAGAACAACACTGATGAACGACTGAGATATATTTGAAGTGAAATAGATCAACGAATCTGGAAAGGACATGTGGCAGTTGGCGGAGATACATGGAAATTGGCCTCAACGATTGTGAAGTGGAAATGTGGGAGTTGGATCGACTGTTGTGAATGAGACACATGACAATTGACCAACAAAGACCAGGTTTGTAGTAGAGAGAGGGAGATTATATTGTGACCGTTGATTGTTTTAGATCGATGACGTAGAATTGACAAAAGGGATATAGTTCATCGGAGTTAATCATCGAAGATCTTGACTCTGACCCATCAGAGCATCTAAACTCCAAAAGACCTGACACCAATACCCCGACGAGTAATTTGGGTTGTCCATTAGATAGGACAACCTATGGCCTATATCAATTTCAGATCAGACCTTTGAAATTTCTAATAACTCCGATCTATCAGAGTCCATAAACTCCGACCATCGGAGCTTAGAACTTAGAGACACTTCAAAGGAAAATTTCGACGACAAAATTGGCACATGGTCACAGCTCAAAGTCACCACCTAGAATTAAGCACTCGGATTTAAGAGCTTACTTTTTTAGCGCTCGATTATTGCTTGAGGTCATTTGGATGGTTCGATACTCGAGTTTTAGCACTCAAATTTTGAAGATGAGGAAGGTTAGCGCTCGAGATTTAGCATTTGGTTCTAGCACTGGATTTTATTGAGTTGATGTGCAATTTAACGAAAGATATTAACACCTAGTATTTTGAGAGCTAGTGAATTATAGTAGGAAAAATGAATTTTGATACTCTCATAGGGCTCGTGTAAGGAATTTAAGAGAAGTTGAGAACTGGAGATGCAACAGAGTAATTAAAACTCTGCACCTGTGGGACAAACATGATGGGAGGTAATCATTTTTGGTATTAGAGAACATCTTTGCTCTAAACTTGAAGGAGTTATTCAGAAGGAACAATTAAGATTGTGCAGAAAAAGGAATTGGATATTCATTTACATTAGCAAATGTTGAATAATTGAGGTCATTCCAAACAAGGAACAAAGTTGAATGTTGAAGCTCGACAAGATCTTAGAACAAATCTTACAGGTATTGGTTTAATGTCTTATGATTAAATTTGGTTAAGAAACATTTATGTTTGTAGATAGTAGAAAAAAGAGAAAGGGTAATGATGAGCAACCCTTAAAACCAATAGAGTTGTGATAGAGAGAAGAGAAAGGAGAAGCTTGTGGTAGAAAGAACCTTGCAATAAGGGATGTTGTAAATACTTCTAGCCGAGGAATAAAAGTAAGGAGAACAATGGAAGTTATTTGAAGAATGTGAGTAGGTGCAAAATCCATAGAAGAGTAGAGGATGCTCACAAGGTTATAGTGGAGAGAACCAGTAATACCAAAAGGTCAAGCTCGGAAGGAATCTTGATGAGGTATTGAGTGGCAGGTAGAGGAGACTTGCTACAGAGGAGGCTTGATGCATCTTACAGTGGACAAGGAGAAGTTCAAAAAAAGAGGAAACATAAATGACTACTGATTTTCATGACAAAGGATCAGAGATAAGCCACATCAAGAGGAAGGAGGATGCTAAAGTAGTTGGAAAAAATATGAGTCAAGAAGAGTTTTACAGGGAATTTGCTGAGTTAAAAGAAAGACTCAGTGTAGTAATGAAGCTGCTACAAGAAATCAATGAATATTAGAGATGGGGTTAGAATATGAAGAAGAAGGTCAAATGGGCTATCATCCATTTGTGTATGAAAAAATTGATGCACATAATGAATGTTTTCCTCGGGACAAAGGAAAAACTGAAGAAGAAGAGGAAGCACAAATTGATGCTTAGATAGAGGAAGAGAAACTCATAGTAGTTGAGTTTATACAGAGGTCAATGATAGAAGAAGAAGTTCACATTTGTGAACCAGAACAAGGATTGTTTCTTTGAGAGGATGGTGATGGATATGCTAAAGAGAGACATGTTGAGAGTCTCGTGGACTATAAGGAAAGTTCAAATCAACATAAGAGGATGATGTTAAAGGAGTCAAATGAGACCATGGGGTATTATGTTTTTGAAACTAATTATTGGTGTGTGTTTGTAGGTATGTAGGGCCAAGAGTATTTTAGGAAGGAGGAAGAGACACCATGTTGTCTCCTAAAGGTGATCAAGATCCAGATCAATTTTCAACAAAGTTATGTAGAGTTTTGAGAGGAAAGATCAATAACTTATTATAGAAGTGGACCATATAGAGATGGATCATGAAGACAACATTGAGGATGAATAAATTGAAGGATGACATTCATATACAAAGACGATGAATTATGAGGAAGAACTAAGGTTGGTAGAAGAATGGATAAAGAAACCTAAAGGAGAAGAATATTGCATGACATTTACAGACACAAAACATCCAAGAATGGTTAGTTGCAACATTGAAAGTGAGGAGAATCAAGGTCAAAGCATGATATTTATGTGTAAAGATGGATTTATGCTACATGTATCGTAGAAATATACAGATTAGAAGATTGTCTTGAAAGGAAATAAGGAGGATAAAAGTAACCAAGAGACTGCCAAAGATAACTCATAAATTCAAGGAAGAACTAATGTACCAAAGGAAGAAAGAAACTACCTATGCAATGAAGACAAACACAGAGTGTTAAGAATCATTCACTTGCCTGATAATAAAATTCAAAAATTGGAAAGGAAAATTGGTTGTTGTAATGTGTTTATGTCTTGTGCAGGCGCAGATAAAGGTGAGAATTATGAAATCAGACAATCTTCCATACAAAAGCAAGGAAGTTGGAGGAGACAAATAAGTGTCTCAAACACTTCAAGGGAAGTTTATAAAGAAGAATGGAGCATGATGCCGAATGTAAGACATATCCTGGGAGAGGTTGCATATTTTGAAGAATAATCCCATGGGTACAAGGACATCAAAGAAATGAAGACCAGGGAGTTGACAGCCCAAAATTGGAGTCCATATGAAGGACAAAGCCAACACATGATAGAGCTCGACATTGATATTGATGGATCATGTAAACTGAAGATGAAGAATTCCATATTAGGATACCATGGGATAAAACGGATAATCAGTCATAGATTGCAGATAGTTGAGAAGGACTATATCGGCAATGTACTTGGCAAACAACGAAGCAAAGTATGGGATCTTGGAAGGTTGCATACAAGAATGAGGAAATAGAAAGGAAGCAAAGAAAATGAGAAACATCATAAGATTTGGGATCCAAGAGGACTTCAACAAATATACATGATCAAGAGATCATAATTTTTTTTAACCTTGGGAGTCTGATGCAGGAGCATTTTCCCTCCAAAAACATCATTGTGGATTAGACCTACGGGGTCTTTGATTTACTAAGGGAGTGGGTTCCCTAAAATTTAAATTGTTGTAATTTTACATGTTTATTTGAGTTATGGAAGGATTTCATTAGTTGGATTGAAATTGATTAGAATGTGGTCGAATCTATCTTTGTTAGACAAATCTTGAGAGTTGTAATATTTAGAGAGATTTTGAGTTATGATATTTAGAGAGATATTAGGGTGAGGTATAGATATCTAGAGGATATTATAGATCTGAGGGATCCTAGGGATTGATAGTTGAGGGATTTTAAGATATGAACCAAATTCAAGTATCATAATCCTTTTGAGTATGAATTTTGTAATCCTACGGGCATTAGAATTAGAGAAGGAAAGAGGTTCGATTTAGATAGAAAGAGGATAGAAAGAGAGTGAGTGAAGGGCCAAGTGTGGCCAAAGGCTAAGTAGAGACAAATTGAACGTAAATCAAGGCAGAATGTTGAAGGCCTTATGTAAACTTATGTACATATATTTATTAATAGAAATATTTGTGTTTGTGGGATCTTTATGTCACTGTTGAAGTTGAATATCCCTTCCATTATGTAAGTGTGCTTGTGTTGAGTAATTACAATCCAGATTGGAATTTCCCGTAGTATGTGCATGTTTCAGGTTTTAGATTTGTGCCATAACCCTCAATTCATAGAAGGAATGATTCTTGAACCGATTTGAGATAGATTGGGTCGAGTGACATTCGAATTGGAGTGAAATCGAGAATTAATAAAGAATGAAATTATGTTTTGAGCACAAGTGAATCGAGGGTCGAATCCCTTCGAAGAACAGATTTTAAATTTCCTTTAGAAGCGAGGAGAAACAATGAATGTCAAATCAGAGACACATAATAAATTGTGATCGTTGATTTATCAGAACGAGGCTTTCTTCATGTATTGAAAGTTTAATGACTGAGATTAGATCTGGAGTGGAGCATTGTCAGATCGATAGTCTGTGTTAATTCGGATTTAACCTGTCGGAGTTTGTATCAGACCACATCGTATTCTACATTGTCAGATAACACTAGTTGGAGGAACTCCAATAGAACAACACCGATCAATGACTGATATCCATTTGAAGTGAAATAGATCAACGACTCTGCAAAGGACACGTGGAAATTGGTGAAGATACGTGGCCATTAGCATCAACGACTGTGAAGTGGAGATGTGGCAGTTGGATCCACCACTATGAATGAGACACATGGCAGACACGTGATAATTGACTGACAAAGACCAGGTTTGCAGTAGAACAAGAGAGATTAGATCATGATCGGTGATTGTTTTAGATCGACGACATAGAATTGACAAAAGCATATAGTTCATCAGAGTTAATCGTCAGAGCTCTTGACTCCGACCCATCAGATCATGTAAACTACGAAAGCCCTGATGCCAATACCCCGATGGGTAATTTGGATCGTCCATCGGAGAGGAGAATCTATGGCCTAGATCAATTGCAGATCAGACCTTCAAAATTTTGAATAACTATGATTTATCGGAGTCCATAAACTATGGCCATTGAAGATCTGAACTTAGAGACACTCCGAAGGGAAATTCAGATAACGAAATTGGAACCTGTTCACAACTCAAGGTCACATGGAAATAAGAGCTTGGATTTAAGCACTTAATTTGTTATTTCCTGGTTATTGTTTGAGGTCATTTGGACGGTTCAATACTCAAGTTTTAGCACTCAAATTTTGAAGAGAAGGTTAGCTCTCGAGATTTAGCGTTTGGTCCTAGCACCTTATTTTATTGAGTTGATGTGCAGTTTAATGAAATATATTAGCGCTTGGTATTTGAGTGCTAGTGAACTGTAGTAGGAACAACGAATTATGATACTCTGGTAGGTCCCGTGTAAGGAATTTAAGAGCAGTTGAGAACTGGAGCTACAGTAGAGTAATTAAAACTATGCACCTGTGGGAAAAACAGGTTGGGAGGTCATCAATAATGAGAGACTTCACAGGTTTACAATGGCTATTCTCTACAGAATTACTTCAGGCACAAAAATGAGTTTGCAAACACCATAATATTTATAGTGAGCAACGACGAATTTACTCATGTCCTTACTCGGCAATCACACATCAATTCCCAACCTTCACACAACAGATGGGAGAAGAGAGTACTGCACTCATCCTCTTCACACATTCGTGGCTCAATCTTCAATAGGCACAAATCATGACTCCTCTACGAGCAAAAAACAATTCTGACAGACAAAAAACAATTCTGACAGACAGTGGACAACAACAACTAAGGCAAAAAATTTCAATCCAAACACACAAAAAACACACTCAAACAACAATACATATAGTCTTCTCTTTCATATTCCTAGGCCCTCCCTGAGGGAGTTAAACCCATACCAACTCTAATACCAATTTATAAATTGGGAGAGTAGTCATATCTTCACATACACAAAAAACTGTTTTCATATTTATAAAAAAGCACACTTACACATAACTATAACTCTATTATGTAGAGTTATTCAAATCTAACTATTTCCTAATTTAGGTGGTGTATTTGAGAGATTATCTTAATGAACAACAAACCAATCTTATTAAATTAATGGAAGCATTATCTCCGACACACATAGAGTTCAATCAAGCAATGGCTAATTGTGCATTTACACAACACAAAGGCCTAAGTTCCAATGATTAAGAAATGAGAAGATCATTGTAGCAGTGAATCACAATGGAAAATAACATTGTAGCTAATTAATTACTTACACTAACCATTAAAACAATTGAGAGATGGGGTTGTAGGTGAATTCCCAAGGCTCAATTAAACTTTCCC
This sequence comes from Picea sitchensis, assembly GCA_010110895.2. Taxonomy (NCBI): domain Eukaryota; kingdom Viridiplantae; phylum Streptophyta; class Pinopsida; order Pinales; family Pinaceae; genus Picea; species Picea sitchensis. The sequence continues at coordinate 23,746 of SNQJ01S0106808.1, read as the reverse complement.
ACTTGATACTTACATAGATTCACATCAATGTGCAATGCTTCAATCAAAGACCAGTGATTCGAGTAAGGGAAAGACCATTGTATTAAATTAATTAATTAAACCAACGCCCAAATCCACTCACAGTAAGCCTAAGAAAATTATTTGACTATAGGAATACTGACAGTGAACTAGTTTGATTTCATTTCAATGATTTGTAGACATAACTAGAACTAATCAACCACACACTTATTCATCAACCATAGTGAATTTAAAATGGCAATAGATTTTTATTTTAGAACCTCAAATCGGAAAATTATATTCAATGGGGATTTTATTAGGCTTTGGAGAAAATTAAAGAGGTGTGAGTTTTTAGGAGACTCCATGTCTTTTTACTCACTTTCAATACCAAAATTGTATATGACCATGGCTCAAAGACACCTTCACTTAGTGTGGATGGATCCTTGACACATTTGTCCACTGAACTTCGAGTAGATTGCACTCTTCGAGCTTTCATTTCTGTTAATGTGCTCCCATAGTTCTCCTTGCCCCCTCTCCTCACTACAACCCTAATTTATTTTAATGAGTTTTCTTTGGAAGGCCAACCATCACAATGGTTCGTTTCCCCTTCCAAATTTTCCAAAAGGAAAAAAAATAGAAGAAGGATTTGTTTGTTACACAAATTTACAAAACAATGTTTATGAAAGATCGAATTCAAATCCGTTATCTAGACCAAAATAGGGTTTCCAACCTTCATTGATCCTTTGTTATACACTATAATTCCAATTGAGGGTGAGACAAAGGCCAACTCCAAGTTATTTGTTGGAAAGAACTTCCTACAAGATATTATTGTCATATATAAAATTAGGATAGGTGATTTGCCTTATCAACATTCATTGGCATTCTAGAGCTATCACAATTTTTTTTATAATTCTAAGTTATTTGTAAGATTAGAGGGGTTCATTGCCAAAACGAAATAACATCTACGTAACGAAGAAGATTTATGACTATTCCAACTAAAGTAGTGCTAGTGAAACCTATTTTCTCTCAACACACCTCTACTATGACAATATAAATGCTAAAAAAAGTAAGTTACACAAGAAATCCTAACTTAACCACTATATTGCAATTAATTTATTTTAAGTGACCCTCACTATCCCTGAACTTAGAAATTACTTGCTTATACAACTTTATCAAAATATAGAATTTTTAAATATAATAATACATTTTTTAAAATGTTGTTTAAATTAAAGAAAAAATGTCGTTATCACAATAAACTCTTTTTTGAAAAATATAGTAATAGCATTTTAAAATATTATTTAAAGTAAAGAAAAAATAAAGTACATGTAGCCATGTCTATTTGAAGGTTAATAAAAATGCCTTAAGATTAGAATGCCCCTTAATTGAATATCCATGTGCATTATGCAAGAGGAGCATGTGCTAGAGAATTTAAAGTGGGGGAGCATGTGCTTTTAAAAGTGAAGCCCAAGAAGAGCTCTTTAATGTTGAGTAGTTGTATAAAGCTAGTAACCATATTTTATGGTCCATTTGAGATATTGGACAGAATAGGGCCAGTTGCATACATGCTTGCATTTCCTTCTTCCATGAATGTGCATAATGTATTTCATGTCTCTTTTCTAAAAAAATATGTACATGATCCTAACCATGTTATTGATTGACATCTGATTCAGGTAGAGATAGAGGGAGAATTTCGAGTCAAGCCAATGTGGATATTGGATAGAAAAGTCAAAATTCTCTAGAATCTAGTTATAGAGCTGGTAAAATTCCAATGGACCTGCTACGGTCCTGAAGATGCTACTTGGGAGCATGAAGATGCCATGTGGGCAGAGTGCCCACAACTTTTTGAATAAATTTTTAAATCTTGTTTCTGTTTTGTATATGCACTGAGGACAGTGCCAAAATAAAGGGGAGGGGATGTAACACCCCAGGTTTTGAGCCCCATATTAAATAACGTATTTTTTTTATCCATGAAAGGACAGAGTGCCCAAACAATGGAAAGAGGACAATGTGCCTAGGAAATGTAATGTTTTGATCATTATTATTAATAAATACATCACTGGATGCTAGACGAACAAGGACAAGAGTTATAGGGGGCTATGATTACACAAGAGAGGGGGATTAAGGGTATAAGAATTTATTTTATATTTTATTTACCCATTTTTTTTAATGGAGAATAACAATTACATGAGATTCTTGGGAGGAAGGCCCAGTGGTTCCTTGATTCCAAGAATTACATAAACCCATCTTTGGTCTGGGGCAGGGGTTCTTCTATTGGTTGCTTCTTCTTCTCTCATTCACTCAATCACTCAATTTCTCATTGTTCACACCTTTCGTTGGGATTTTCCATTCATTCTTTCACCCACTCCTCTTTCCTCATTCGTGTCTTGGCTTGGGAAAGGAAAACGAACTGTTGAAGAGAAGCCATTGTATTGTTGGCTATAGAGACTGTTGGTGTATTCCATCCATGAATCAAGACCTTCATGTCTGAGATGCTTTGGTCTGTGTTCAATTTTTCTCACAGTTGTGAGTCCTGATAGTCCTAGCATGGAGATTCTGGACCATATGCACTGGAGCCCTTGAAGGAGATGTACAACCTGAGGGACTGTGTGGCAGAGAAGGGCGTCCATTCTCTTGGGTTGTATAGGCTGGGTAGAAGAGAGATGGTGTACTTTGGTTTGGTGTGGGTGCTGAGAATCCTGGGAGAGCTTGCGTGTTGACTGGTTTGGGAATCTGAGTCACACTCTAGAGACGTCCTTGTGGATTCATAGCCTTGGCTTGTGGGTGACATTGTTGTTGATACTTGGAACAATAATGTCTACGGTTGGGTGGAACATCCTTGGTATACAACCAGTTGGTGATTCGTTTCATGAAAGATAAGTGCTCTTTGTTATGGTTTTGTTTACCTGTGTATCTTTATTTCCGTTCTGTATTTAATTATCTATGAATTTTGCATCTATAATATGCATGCTTGTTGGTTACTACTGTGCATGCCGTATGGTTCATTTATTTTATGTTGTAGCATGAATCTTGACCAATGCATGTGAATATTTCATGCATCTTTAGTAATTAAGAATGTATCAGAAGTCAAATTAGTTCCAGAAGGGGACTCGAAGTTAGCATTCCCAGACTGTGGGAGGCTGGGTACGTTACATATTGGTATCAAAGAAATAGGTTGAAACACCGATCCAGAATGGGTCAGATATATTAGACAGGATATTGTGGTTAAGATCAAGTACACCTTGAATCAGGAAGCTCAAGAGAAATGGCATGGTAGCCGGAACGTCAGATATATTTGGTAAATGAGCATGCGATTGTGACCATTCCTTTTGAATTCGGGAGCAATCACCACCGTGGGATCGAGGGAGATTTGGACCATCAGATTAGAAGGAGAGTGAACAGGGGTCGTTCGATGGAGGCAAAAAGGAGGTTGGGTAAGAATTAAGTCCCAACAGTTGGATCTGGATGATCGATCATCAATCATTGATCGAAGCCAAGAAAGAAAGGAAGAACTTCATAACTTCACTGCTTCGACGATCTTGGTAGGCAGGCAAAGCCTGAACTGCCGAAGGCCAGAATCGCGAATCCCCTTCAATCATCCGATATGATGGGAGGTGTGGAGGGATTTATATTGTTGATCATGGTCATCCTGCATTTACCACTTCGAGAGTTTTCACTCGGGGAGTTTGAAACTTTGATGAATTTCTATAACCCGGATTCCTGGAGTGTCAGAGTCCCAAAGTCCCAGAGCGCCGGAGTCCCGAAGTCCCGGAGCGTCGAAGTCCCGAACTCCTGTCGATCGTTAGATCGAGGGAAGGACTTCAAAAGTATGTCGACCGCCGTATCTAGTAAGGGTGGAAGAACAAAAAAGTTTGAAAACCTTGCCACTTTGGCGTTCGGTAGTTCGGGAGTGCGGTGGTTGTCTGGAGAGAGAAGCCCCGAAACCCGAAGCCCAAATTTAATCACATTTGTTGGCTATGGGAGGAGTGTGAGTCGTCGATTTCAGTTCAATGTTCGACTATCCGAGAGGTAGCATGTGTTGGACTCAGGAAACTTCCGAATCCTGGAGTCCCGAATTTGATTGGTGATGTGGCTTCTGCCATGTGGCAGGGGGGCATGTAGGGACATGTGTCACCCAAATTCATCACCTTTTAGACCCCGATCTATCTATTTTTGAGTGACATGTGGCACACATGCCACAGGTCCACGTCACACTAGGTGACGCCAACATGTCGTTTCAGCTCCGAGAGTATGGCCTTCGGGGGTGCCTAAGTTTGTGCTAGTGAAAAGTGTTGAAGCCCGAAGTTGAAAAGGTACGAAGATCATTGATATAAGATCCCTTTGAGACCCTTCTTGATCGTTGGATCAAGAAATAGGAGGAGCAGGGTAATTAGTTCAGAGGATTGTCACCCCGGGGGAATTTAGAGACACGAGAACTGAATGTCCTGGAGCCCCCGAGCGTCGAATTTTTGAATTAGCGGAGAGTCGTCCATCTCAACATTTTATTAAGTCACGACCGTTGATTCTCGTTGAAGCCTCCAGCTGGGGGTGGGGCCATCCATTCAACGAGAGATAAAGTCTCGACCGTCTGATCCTTTCTCGTGGATTTAGTGAAGACTTCGGTGAAGTGTAGCTCTGGGAGGAATTGGAAGATGACAACAGAGAATAAATGAAGGTCGAAGTCCAGAGGACTTGGTCCTAGTGTGGGTTTCATGATAAGGTAAAAAGGGTCTGGAAGGTAACCCAACCCTTGATTATGTTGTTCCTGAAATCTCTCGTGTGAAAGGACACTGAGCGGGGCACTAAGGAAGAATTAAGCTTGTGGTTTCGATCCGTGGCCACATGGAAATGTGTTTGAAGGAAGCGCCTGCGCATAATTGAATTTTGTATCAGCTAAAGGATAAAATGGAAGTTTTATATGGTGGAGAATGATAATACGTTCTTCATGAATTGAGAAGAAAAAGGACATGTAGCATTGTTTGGAAAATTTTGTTTATAATATGCATAATTCAAACAAAATGGCCACTTGCACATTTTGCAGAATTAGGAGGCGTAAACATATCATTTCAGTATAAGAATGCAGATTCGAGAAATGGAAGAAGGTGAGGGAGCCTCCATCCATTATAAAGAGGTCGAAGGACAAAATATCAGAGTTGGTAATGCAAAGACAGAATCCAACGAACACAAGTCCATAGGGGAGCAAGAAACATTGATAGAGACTGTAAGAAGCATGAAAATAGAAGTGTAGAGTTAAAAAGTAGACAATGACAGGCTGATGAGAAAACAAAATCAGATAAATGCTCAAGTGATGTAGAGATTAAATTAGTTGCAGAGGCAAAAAAAGAGGGGATCAAACTCAAAACAAGAGGAAGAAGATAGGTATTATGAAAGAAGAGATGATCGTGGAAGAAATGGTTATTCAAGAAATGCTAGTAGAACTCATAGACATCACTCACCTCCCTACGTAACAAGGAAATTTTATGCATATGAAGACTCCATGAGTAGTCCATAGGTGTCTCTTGTTAGGCACCAACGAAGAAGGCATGAAGTGGACAGTTTGCAAGGAGAGTCGAGGAAGCTTAAGCCACCATCCTTTGAAGGTGAAAGGGAAAGGGAAGATGATGTTGAGCATGGATGATTTTAGGGGCTAAATTTCGCTCATGGGATAATTTTCCATGGTTTTTCCCAAAAAAATATTCGCTATTCTAAAAACGATTTTCTTAAATTCTATAGGATAAAATTATTTTACCTTAAAAATAGCCAAAATTTTATACAAACTATATAAATTCCTTAGAAATTTGAATATTTTTACAAAAATATCGCCAAACATTTATAATTGGCATATGAAGGATTACTAAGATTCGTCAAGGTTTATACATTTTAAAATAAATTTCCATCCTTAAAATCATCCTTGATGTTGAGGCATGGTTACATGGACTTGGGAGATATTTTCAATTGCATAACTATTCATCAAACCTAGAAGCCATAATTGCGACCTACCATTTACATGGGAAATTCGCTATGTGGTGGGACTAGCTAAAGCAAGTTGAGAATATTAATGAGAATGGGATCACTTGGGAGAGTTCAAGAAGTATTTTCAGAAGGAGTATTTCTCAGAGAACTTCTATGACAAGAAAATGCAGGAGTTCTTTGAACTTAGGTTGGGAAGCACAACCATGGCAGAGTATGAGAAGAAGTTCTTGGGGTTGTTAAAGTATGTAGGGTTCATAAATGATGAGAAGGTGAAAATACAAAGGTTTTTGAGTGGACTGCAATCCTTTTATAAAGAAAATATTCGGTATGATGAGCCCAAGATCTTGACTGAGACCATTAGGAAGGCTAAGTACTTGTATGAGCAAGTCCATAGCAAAGAATCCATGCAGAAATCTTGGAAGGATAAGAAGAAGGAGAATTTTGATCAGAGGAAGAAGGGATTCAAACCTCCTTTCAACAGAAATGAACCTAATAAAAATCATCAAGACCAGTATGCTAAGGATGAATCCAAGAAAGAATACTCCTTGGGAAAAAGGAGAAGACCACCAATCCAATGTTGGGGATGCAAAGAAGATCACCTGTACAAGGATTTCCCTCACAGAAAGGACGGAGTGAAGACCATGCACAACATCCAAGAGGCTACAATAGTACAAGACATGGGGAGGATTTATGCAACCTTAGATGATTGACAAGTAGAGTACCAATCCAATATGATTGAGGTGGAAGGTAAGATCATAAATTAGCCTGTTTCTATTTTAATTGATTTAGGAGCAAGTCATTGTTACATTGATCCTAAAATAGTGGTTAGTTTACATTTGGAGAAAAGTAAGCTTGGAAAATCAAGTTTGGTCCAACTAGCCACTAGAACCAAAAGGAGAATCCATGATATAGTCATAGATTGTTCCATAGGTCTTAATGGTGTGAATATTAATGTTGATCTAAATATTATACCATTGGGGTCTTATGATATTCTAATTTGAATGGATTGGTTGGAGAAGCATCATACTTTCCTAGATTGTCATAGCAAGACATTTACATGTCTTGATGGAGATGGAAAACAGAGCATTGTGAAAAGAGTTCCAAGACCCATCTATATAAGGGATATTTCAGCCTTACAACTGAAGAGATGTTCCAGGAAAGGATGTCAATTGTATGCAGCCCATGTGGAGGATCCAGAAAAGACAAAGGGGCAAAGCCTTGAAGATTTATCGGTACTACAAGAATTTGAAGATGTATTCCAAGAAATACCAAGGTTTCCACCAAAAAGGGAGATAGATTTCTCTATTGATTTAGTGCCAGGAGCTTCCCCGGTGTCAAAAACACCTTACATAATGAGTACTCCATATTTAAAAGAATTACAAATGCAGTTGGAAGAATTGTTGAAGAAAGGATACATATGTTCAAGTGTTTCACCTTAGGGAGCACCAATAATCTTTTTAAAAAAGAAGGATGGAACCTTGAGGCTGTGTATTGACTTTGGATAGCTAAATAAATCCACTATAAAGAACAAGTACCCCCTACCCAGAATTGATGACCTCTTTGATCAGCTAAGAGGGGCAAAGATATTTTCAAAGATAGACTTGAGATCAGGGTACCATCAGGTAAGAATCAAGGAAGAAGATATCAATAAGGCAACCTTTAGAACTAGGTATGGGAATTATGAATTTTTAGTGGTTCCATTTGGACTATCCAATGCATTAGCTTTCTTTATGTGCTTAATGAATGGCATATTCAGAAATTACTTGGATAAGTTTGTCATAGTATTCCTGGATGACATACTTGTCTATTCTAAGTCAGAGGAAGAGCATGAACATAACCTAAGATTGGTATTGCAAGTGCTGAGGGAACATTAGTTGTATGCCAATCCGAGTAAGTGTTATTTTTACCAAGAACAAATCCATTACTTGGGGCACATTATTTCAGAACAAGGTATAGAAGTAGACCCCGAGAAGATTGAAGACATTAGAGGATGACCAACACCCATGAATGTTTTAGAAGTCAGTTCTATTATGGGATTAGTTGGTTACTACATAATATTTATAGCATGGTTCTCTAAGATTTCTCATCCCATCACTTCTTTGCAAAAGAAGGGAATTAAATTTGAATGGACATCTAAGTGTGAAGAGAACATTAATTTGTTGAAAGAATTATTTACTAGTGCACCTATTCTAAATATTTTTGACCAAAATGAAAGTTTTGTGGTATGTACAGATGCATGCAAGGAAGGACTTGGTGGAGTCCTCACTCAAAATGGACATGTCATTGGTTATGAGTCTAGAAATCTTAAAGAACATGAGAGGAACTATGCCACACGTGACTTGGAACTTGCTGCCATTGTTCACACATTGAATATGTGGAGGCATTATCTCATGGGAAAGAGATTTGAATTAAGAACATACCACAATGGTCTGAAGTATCTTTTTGAACAACCAACTTTGAATTCCAGGCAGACAAGATGGTTGGAATTTTTAAGTGAATATGATTTTGATATCAAGCATATCAAAGGAAAAGAAAACAAATTTGTTGATGCACTTAGTAGAAGAATACATATCATGCATGCTACAACTATTAGTATGCATCAATCATATTTAAAGAGAAAAATTTTAGATGTTGTTGTCATAGATCAACATTACCTACAGGTAAAAGAAAACTTACAACAAGAAAATGTACAAAATAAAATGAAAGAGTATGAGATGAAGGAAGATGGATTACTTATGCATAAAAATATAATTTATGTTCCTAGTTCCAGAGAACTCGGGAATTTGGTATTAAAAGAAATGCATAATGTTCCATATGCTAGACATCCCAGTTACCAGAAAAAAAAATTACAGCAGTAAGAAGCCAATTTTTTTGGCCGGGAATGAAAAAGGATGTTGTTGATTACATCGCCAGATGTATGGAATGTCAGAGAGTGAAGGTTGATCATAGGCACCCAACGGGTTTGCTACAACCCTTACCAATTCCAGAGAAGAAATGGGAAGTGGTAACCATTGACTTTATAACAAAATTTCCCAGGAAAACAAGACAACATGATTCGATCATGGTAGTGGTTGATAAATTGACAAAGGATGCTCATTTTGTTCCTGTAAAAACAACTTACACAACAACCAATATTGCATAAATTTACATGAGGGAGAGTGTTAGGTTGCATGGGAGACCTAGGACAATTGTCTCGGACATAGACACAAAGTTTACTTCAAATTTATGGAGGGGATTATTTAAAGGATTTGGTACAAATATGAACTTTAGCACAACATACCATCCACAGTCAGATGGGAAGACACAGAGAGTCAACTGAGTAATTGAAGACATGTTGAGAATGCATGTGATAGATAAGCCATCTAAGTGGGAAGATTACTTACACTTGGTTGAGTTTGCCTATAATAATGGGTATCAAGATTCATTGAAAATGAGCCCATTTGAAGCTTTGTATGGTAGGAAATGCAATACTATAGTGAGTTGGGACAACCCAGCAGACAAAGTAGTACTTGGGCTAGATTTTATCAAGGATATGGAAGAACAGATGGTTAGGATTAAGCATAATTTAAAGGCATCTCAAGATAGACGTAAAGTTTATGCAGATAAGAACATGACAACTAGAGAATTTAAAGTGGGGGAGCATGTGATTTTAAAATTGAATCCCAAGAAGAGCTCTTTAAAGTTGGGTAATTGTACAAAGCTAGCAGCCAGATTCTGTGGTCCATTTGAGATATTGGACAGAATAGGGCCAGTTTCATACATGCTTGCATTGCCTACTTCCATGAATGTGCATGATGTATTTCTTGTCTCTTTGCTAAAAAAATATGTACATGATCCTAACCATGTTATTGATTCACATCTAATTCAAGTAGAGACAGAAGGAAACTTTCAGGTCAAGCCAATGGGGATATTGGACAGAAAAGTCAAAATGATTTGTAATCGAGTTATAGAGCTGGTAAAATTCCAGTGGACCTGCTACAGTCCTAAAGATGCTACTTGGGAGTATGAAGATGCCATGCGGGAAAAGTACCCACAACTTTTTGAATAAATTTTGAAATCTTGTTTTTGTTTTGTATATGCACTGATGATAGTGCCAAAATAAGGGGGAGGGGATGTAACACCCCAGGTTTTGAGCCCCGTATTAAATAATGTGTTTTTTTAATCCATGAAAGGACAGAGTGTCCAAATAATGTTAAGAGGCCAGTGTGCCTAGGAAATGTAATGTTTTTATCATTTTTATTAATAAATACATCACTGGCTGCTAGATGGAAAAGGAAAAGAGTTATAGGGGGATATGATTCCATAAGAGAGGGGGCTTAAGGGGGCTATGATTCCACAAGATAAATATTTACAACAGTACATCGCAGATGTGGACAAAATTGCAAGAAGATGAAAATATTCAAGAATTAGACTAGAAGGAGAGTAACATAAACATTGCAGTCTAGGACCTAAAGAACATATAGAAAACTATGGCCATATCAGACAGGATGAAGAGAGAACATGAGATGAAAAAATTGTAGATAGAGTTGAAGTCAATCCAGATGGAGACATTGTAGGAAGGGGCTGAAATGATGATTACAGAGCTGGAAAAATCAAAGGGAAGGATAGAACAACTACACTTGGAGAGTGTTGAAGTGATGAAGGAGCACATAACAATGCAGTTGGTATAAAGTATTGCAGATAGGAGTGTGTAGGCACAAGCACAAGCACAAGAGCTGACAGGAAGATTTGAGGTATTGAAGAAGTCAGCGCAGGAGGCAAACACTACTTTAGTGGCTCGGGACGAGCCACTAGTAAGTGTTGGGGGATTGTTGGAGCAGGCTGTTTTGGGAGAATGCATAGAAAATGAGGCAGGCAGCTAAGGAGTGGAGCAAAGAAGCAGCGCGTGCCAGGAAATGAGGAAAAGTAGCACGAAAAAAGGCAAGAAAGTAGCACGTTGGGAATTAAGGAAAAGCAACGAAGAGTCAAAGTAAGGAATGTTTGGATCGAAGGCCAACCACATGAAGGAAGCTATTAAGTGGACAAGCCTAATCCACTTAGGGTTAGGGTTTTGGTAATCAATGTAATGGGTTTTTACCCCATTTTTTTAGTATAAATATGATGTATGTGGTAGATAGAGAGGATCTTTGATCTTTTTGGAATGTTTAGAAACATTGGTGAGAACCTCTTGAGTTTTGAGTTGCAGTACTTGGTTTTGGTTTAGAGTTGTGGAGCTCGTATTGAGTCAGGTTTGGAGACTTGTGAAGTGTAACTGAGGGCCAGGTCGCAATATTTGTATCTTTGTGTGATACTGGTCAACCTCACCATACTTTTGATGTAATGTGCGCATCAGAGAGACTTGAAGATGAATAATAAAGAAGCCATATCTTTGTGGACGTATCCGGGGGGGGGTGAACCATGGTAAAACCTGTGTTATTATGTGGAATGTGTTCTTTATGCTTTGCAATGGTTTATGAAGAATGGATGGATAATTGAATGAATATGTTAGAGTTAATTTACATGGTGCCCTATATATGTTATTCCATGTTAATAAAGAATGGACGTTAAAGGTTAAATGAATGGTATATTTGAATGATGGTATGGTATAATGATGCATATGAGATAAATTAGAAAGGTATAAAATCCCCATGATCCCCATCCCTTCCATGACTACAGACATATGGGCCATGCAGTCACCCATAAGCCATCTCGGGTGAGACTGTGTTGTGCACTTTGTGCGTAGTGTAGCCTTCTAGTCTCCAGAAGGGTCGATGATTTGTAGGGTTTTATTGAAAACCTAAAGGTAGAACCCGGTTCAACCCATACATCCAACACCATGAATGGGATGGAGTTGGCAATTGAATGACCCCATATTCATGTCTATTTCCATGATTTGTGGGAGCATAAATAGTGCATGCACTATCATAAGATTTATGATCACTTCATAATTCCCTTATTCCAATTGTTATTCTACACTCCAACACCATGCATATCAAAAAGGAAATCCATGCTACCAAAAAAATTGGAGATTGGAATATACTCAAACATGGAACCTATATTAGGGTCTATGGATTAACCAAACCTCCATACTTATTTCAAAAATTTGTACTTGACAAAATTATCTTGCAGGATGTAGCATAGAACACCCTTTTGTATGGGGTTGGGGCAAACCTCTCTGGATATATGAAACTACCATGGCCACCACTACCTTTCAGTGTAGGATCCTAGAGT
>SNQJ01S0106808.1:0-11559 GCA_010110895.2 Picea sitchensis | reverse complement strand
CCATACATCCAACACCATGAATGGGATGGAGTTGGCAATTGAATGACCCCATATTCATGTCTATTTCCATGATTTGTGGGAGCATAAATAGTGCATGCACTATCATAAGATTTATGATCACTTCATAATTCCCTTATTCCAATTGTTATTCTACACTCCAACACCATGCATATCAAAAAGGAAATCCATGCTACCAAAAAAATTGGAGATTGGAATATACTCAAACATGGAACCTATATTAGGGTCTATGGATTAACCAAACCTCCATACTTATTTCAAAAATTTGTACTTGACAAAATTATCTTGCAGGATGTAGCATAGAACACCCTTTTGTATGGGGTTGGGGCAAACCTCTCTGGATATATGAAACTACCATGGCCACCACTACCTTTCAGTGTAGGATCCTAGAGTTTCAAGGACCTAAAGGAAGAATAGTTTGAGGAAAAAATGTAAACATTCCATTTTGAGGAAGATATATTTTGTAGACATGATCCCGTGAAGGTTGTTAGTAAACATTGTCATATTTTCAAATACAAGTGGCCCTATGAATATGAAGCATGGATATAAGAGGAAATATACAGAAGGAAAAATGATTATGCCGAGGTTATTTTTGTAGATTTTAACCTTGTACAATATTTTACTGCAAACATATTTTCAATAAAAGAACAAAAATGATACAATGGAAAATACACACATTACACAGATATTTTTCCCCTGGAAAACCAAATCGGGAAAACCAACATATTTTATATTCATTCATAGTGATACATTGCTTACAATACAATATACATATAGGAGCCAATGACATCCAAAACCCTAACCCAATGACCTGGATTAGTCAACAACCCTAATTCCTTAACTGGAAATAGAAAACCATCGACAAAACCCATGTGCCGAAAAACCTCCCAACAATGGACATGAAAATCAAGGTGACACAAAAAATGAGGCAAAATGCGATACGTTTCCTGAGGAAATTGTTTTTCTCGGGGGCACTGCCCCAAAATCCCCTGTACACCTTGCGCAACATAGTAGACACTAGATCTAGTCATGCAAATAATATAACACATACATAACATTCTCCCACTTGTTGTTTTCTTTGCATACCAAGGGTTATATGGTTACATAGTCAACAATCCAGGGAAGCAATGCCCATGGATCCTCTACACCAAGAGAACTTCTTAGTGCTCACATATTTTGTTAATGAATCTGCAACATTCTTCAAAGTGTCCAACTTCATCAACAACACTTTCTTTTCTTCAACCATGTCTCTCACAAAGTGATATTGAATATCGATATGCTTTGTCTTTGAATGATAAGTCGGGTTCTTCGCTAGAAAAATTGCACTCTGACTGTCACAATCTATCCTTACAACGTGTTGCACCAACCCAATACATGAACACAATCTTTGTAACCATACCGCTTCCTTACTTGCATGAGTGGCTACCATGTATTCAGGTTCTATAGTTGAAAGTGGAACTACAAGTTGTCTTTTTCTCATCCAATTGATTGCTCCTCCAAACAGGTTAAACACATACCCGCTTGTTGATATCCTACGATCCATATCTCTATCCTAGTCTGCATCCACAAAGCCATGTATGTCCAACACTCTGTCCAATCCTGGTCTTCCTTGGTAGCACAATCCATAGCTAGCAGTGCCACACAAATACCTAAAAACCCTTTTTACTATTATCCAATGCTCCTTCCTTGGTTTTGACATATACCTACTAAAACATCCCACTACATGTGCAATGTTCGGTCTAGTACAGATCATTACATACATCAAACTTCCAACTGCACTCACATATGTAACACGAGACATTTCCTCCTCCTCTTCATGTGTCTTGGGACACTGATCCGTAGATAAATTTACACCAACATGAATAGGGACCTTGACCAGTTTACATTCCTGCATATTAAACCTCTACAATATTGTCTTGACATATTTTCTTTGATTTAACCATATATTCCTCTTTTTTCGATCTCTTTTAATTTCCATGCCCAAAATGAAATTTGAAGCACCGAGATCCTTCATGTCAAATTTAGAGGACAACTGAGTTTTCACATCCTATATAATCTCCTTGTTGTTTCCTATCAGCAACATGTCATCCACATACAAGAATAAATAAATCAAATGATCACCAATTAATTTAAAATACACACAGTGATCCTCTTTACTTCTTGTGAAGCCAAGTCCCAGCATACAAGTATCAAATTTTTGATACCACATCCTTGGTGATTGTTTTAAACCATACAGGGACTTTTTTTTATCTTGCATACCAACTCCTTCTTTCCCTTCACAACAAATCCTTCTGGTTGCTTCATATAGATTTAATTTTCTAGATCCCCATGTAGGAATTTTGTCTTCACATCCATTTGTTCTACTGCAAAATCAAAATAAAAAACAACAGATAACATAAATATTATAGAAGTTAACTTGGCAACACGAGAAAAAATATCACCAAAATCAATTCCCTCAACGTGGCAATAACACTTTTCTACTAACCAAGCTTTGTATTTCTCCACTTTTCCTTCTGCATTCATCTTCTTTTTAAATACCCATTTGTTGCCAATGGAATTTATTCCAGTCAATAACTCCACTAGATCCCAATCCTCATTCGTATCCAAGGATTCCATTTCTTCATCCATGGCCTTTTTCCAGAGATTTCCATACTCTGAATCCACCACCTCCCTGATAGTTCTAGGATCATCATCAGTAATAGACAAAGAAAAATTTGAACGGAAATCAAATGGAGTATACCTTTCTGGTAGCCTTCTTTCTTGAACCAATTTCCTCAATACTAGATTATGAGGATCTTCTTCTTTTGATTCATGTTCTTGTGTAGAGTCTGATTCATCCTCCTTTAAACCAAACTCTATTTTATCTAGTTCTTCCTTACTTGGTAAGAATTCCTGTTTAACAACATCCTTCATTTCTCTAAATACCACATCTCGGCTATACACAACCTTCTTATTTTATGGGTTCCAAATCTTATAAACTTTGAGACCATATTTACTCCCAATAAAGATACACTTTTCAACCTTCTTATCTAGCCTACTCCTATTTTCCTTTGAAACATGAACATAGGCCTCATAGCTAAATACCTTGAGATGTGTGAGAGAAGGTTTATTACTAGTCCATACCTCTTTTGAAGTCTTGTCATCCAACGTTGATGAGGGTGATCTGTTGATCAGGTAACATGCAGTACCCACTACCTCTTCCCAAAATTCTTTCCCTAACCTGACACCACTGAGCATACACCTTTATTTTTCCATCAGCGTCATGTTCATCCTTTCTGCAACTACATTCTATTGAGGTGTATATGGAGTAGTATTCTTCCTTTCTATACCTCACTTCTTACATAATTTTTCAAATTCATTCTCGTAGAACTCTACATCATTATCTATCCTCAACACCTTAATTATTTTCTCTGTTTGATTCTCAACAAGAGCCTTAAACACTTTAAACCTGTCAAAGACTTCAGATTTATTCCTAAGGAAATATATCCAAGTATTCCTCAAGAATTCATCTATAAATGATAAATAGTACACATATTTTCCCAACGATGGAACCAACACAGGTCCAAACACATCACTGTGAACTAGCTGTAAAATTCCTTCTGCCCTTGTTGCACAAGAGGGGAATCTTACTCGATTATGCTTCCCATTTACACAATGTTCATAGAAAACAAAATACAAAGATTATTTAGACATACCTTCAACCATAACTTTACTGTGTAGTAGTCGAAGACCCTTCTCTTCGATATGCCCCAGTCTTTGATGCCACAACATAACCTTTTCTCCAGAGACTGTACGAGTTATTTCTTCTTCAATTCAAATATCAGGAAAAATGGAACTATTACACCCATCACTAATAGTGCTTCCTTGTAGATTATACAGAGTTCCAAACCAAAATCCCTTCAGCAACACCATTTCTCCTCGAACCATCCTGTAGGTTTCCTTTTCAAATATTGTTTTTACCCCTGCATCGTCCATTTTTCTTACAAAAATCAAATTTCTGGTCAAAACTGGGCTGTGCAGAACACTAGGTAGTTTTCTAATCCTTACATATATGATCCTCAACTTGAATTTTCCTCATCCTATGATTCCAGTTTTCAGTCATCACCTAGAAAAACATTACCTCCATCATACCTTTCATATTCACAGAACCACTCTTTGTGGGGAGTCATATGAAAAGATGCACCTGAGTCAACCAACCATACCTCATGATCTGCATGTGTTCTTGAAGAAGCCAAGTACACATCCCCTCCTTCCTTGGAGGTATTTTCTTCTGTAGAAGGAGCTTCTTCAAATCCCTTCTTTTTCTCAATTTTGGATCTACACTGCTTCTTGTAGTTCCCTTCTTTTCCACATCTCCAATATACCTTTACAAACTTTCTGGGAGATTTAGATCTACCCTTAGACTTAGATCTCCTACTTTAGGACTTAGATCACATGGGATGTGCATAACACCAGGTAGTTTTCTAATCCTTCCATCTATGAGCCTCAACTTGACTTTTCCTCGTCCTATGATTTTGATTGTCGGTCGTCACCTAGAAAAACATTACCTCCATCATACCTTTCATATTCATAGAACCACTCTCCATGGGGATTCATATGAAAATATGCACCTGATTCAACCAACCATGCCTCATGATCTGCATGCCTTCTTGAAGAAGCCAAGTACACATCCCCTCCTTCTTCCTTAGAGGTCTTTTCTTCTGTAGAAGGAGCTTCTTCAGATCCGTTCTTTTTCTCAATTTTGGATCTACACTGCTTCTTGTAGTGCCCTTCTTTTCCACATCTCCAACATACCTTTACAAACTTTCTGGGAGATTTAGATCTACCTTTAGACTTAGATCTCCCACTTGAGGACTTAGATCTATTTCTTTCCCGGGAGCGTCCTCTTGCAAATAATGCATATGTGCTCTATCCTTCCATGTTCTTCTGTCTCATATCCTCCAAAAACAAGGATGATACCACTTCATCAAACTTCAAGGTAGTTGTATTACTACCTATGGCCACAACTAGACTAGCCCACGAGTCTGGTAAAGAGCACAATAAAATGATACACTTATCTTCATTTGAAATTTTAATCTCAGCAGATACTAACTGACTTACCACAGTATTGAAGGCATTCAAATGATCATCCACTGAGTCTCCATCTCTCATCCTCAAGCTATACAACTTCTTTCTCAAGAAAAAATTATTTACTAGGGACTTAAATTGATACAACTTACCCAACTTATCCCATAAATCTTTGGTTGTAGCTTCCTATGACACATTCAATAATACTGAATCTAAAATACATAGTCTAATTGTGCTCTTCACCTTTCGATCCAAATTTTTCCAGTCATCTGTTGAATTTATTGTAGGTGCAGTACCTGGATCCACCGCGATCCACTGATCTTTGTCCACCAATAGATCTTCCATCTTCAGCTTCCACAACTCAAAAAAAATCTCATTAAACTTCTTGATCTCCATTTTCGAACTGCTCACCATTTATCTTCACCTGAAGAATCAATATTGCAGATCTCCCATTGTAACAAGGCTTATCACAATCCCGATCCAAACCCTTGACCACAAAGGTGTCCCCCTAAAGCCAACAAATCTGTGATACCAAATATAGATTTTAACCTTATATAATATTTTACTGCAAACAGATTTTCAATAAAAGAAAAGAAATGATACAATGGAAAATACACACATTACACATAGATTTTTCCCCTGGAAACCCAAACCGGGAAAGCCAACATGTTCTATATTCATTCATAGTGATACATTGTTTACAATACAATATACATATAGTAGCCAATGACATCCAAAACCCTAACCCAATGACCTAGATTAGTCAACAACCCTAATTTATTAACTGGAAATGGAAAACCATCGGCAAAAACCATGTGTCGAAAAACCGCCAACAATGGACACAAATATCAAGGTGAAATGAAAAATGAGGCAAAAATGCGACACGTTTCTCAAGGAAAATATGTTTTTTGGGGGCGCTGCCCCCAACCTCCCCCCCCTGCGTGCCTAGTGCAATGTAGCGGACACTAGAGCTAGTCGTGTAAAGAATATAACACATGCCCAAATTCTTTTAGATTGAGAGGCATCTCTAAGTCAATAAAAAACTTAGCAACAAACAATAAGGTGGCTAAAGAAGAAGAAGATAGAGAAAAAGATGAAGATGAAGCTACAGATAAAGAAATAGAAGAAAAATAAAGACTAAAAAAGGAGCTGAAGCACCGAGGATTTAACAAGAAGAAGAAAAAGAAAGAAATAAAAGGGAGCAATAAGAACATGAGTAGTTGAGACTCCTAAAAGAACATGAAGAGAAGTCTAAAGGTGAAGAGGAGGAAAGAGAAAATAAAGAAGAAGAAGAAAAAAAATCCCAGGAAGATACTCAAAATACTAATCCTATGGATACCAAGTGTTGTCCCTTGACCAAGTTTTGGAGAACTTGGGTCATGTTTGACAGACTTTGGGACTTCGACAGGCTAGTCGAAGATAGAGTGCTAGGAGAAGCAGAGATCACGGGATCTCGTCCCCTTTTTAGGGATTTTTGGGTTTAGGGTTTATGTAATGAGTTATGGGATGTTGGCCCATGGGTTTACCCATGTTTAGGCCCCTTTTGTAATGTATAAATAGAAATCTAGGCGATGTAAGTAAGAGAGATCTAGGGAAGATCTAGTAGAATCAACTTAGTGCAGAGCTAGAGGCTTTGTACATACTATGCGCTAAGAACTTGCAGAGCTAAGTGCAACTGATTGTAAGATTCTTGTGTGCAGATTGTAAGAAGGATTTGTGTTGTGACCTAACTTGGGGAAGGAGGATTTGGCGAGGTGCGCGTAGATCTCCTATCCTATGTGGAGTGGGGATTTTGGGCTCCGTTCTTGTAAGAATATTGACAGAAGATAATAAAGAATAAGAAGAGTTGGTGCATGTAGCCCCACCCTGGGGGTGAACCACGTATATCCTGTGGTGTGGATTCTTTGTGCATTACAGTTGTTATGTTGTTGATGTGATTTATACTTAGTGAAATGATATATGTTAGATGCATTTGATATAATAGATTAGTGCCTATTAATGTGAATGAATGCTAGATCTGATCTGTTTATATATGCTAAGTGATTGGATGTATTAGATCTTGTTGAATATTGTGATGCTCTGTAACTAGGGTTCCGACCTGCGATGTGAATAAGACTTAAATACTGATGAATATCAATTGCTAAGTGCTCTGTTAAGTGTTGTAATAATATATTTGTGTCCAAGATAGGTAGTAGACATCTGATTCCTGCAACCCCCCCTGCCTCTACCTCGAGTGATACTTCATATGCTTCGCAGGTGTTGCCGAAAGGGCCAATAGTTAGGGTTTTTTGGTGCGCTGTTGAAGCGTTGAACCCTGGGTCTACCCCTGTTCCAACAAATGGTTCTATTGTCGGGACCTAAAACTATGATTGCTGGGAAATAAAGAAAAGAGAAAGATTTGTGCATAGATTTGTTGCCCTAGTGCGTAGTATTCTAATTGACTTGCGAAGCTCTGTGTTAAGAAGAGAAGTCCTATCTAAAGAAAAGAGGTAATATCTTGAATATTTTTGCTCCGATAAAGGTAAGATAAGTGAAAATTTTTAATTCGAAAGAATGGATCTAGGTATGCTTAATAGATTTCGTCCTAGTCTGAAAACTAGGGTACAACTAGAAGAAAGAAGATTTTATATGAATAGATCTGATAAGAATAGTGAAATATATGTTATTCCTATGCATAGAAAGAATTGTTGGACTAGCAAGTGGATGCAGGATCCTAGAAAGAATTTTTTTCAGACCCACCACTGTGATCCCAATGCACAGTACATGAAAGGTTGGGGATCATTCAAAAGAAAGAGAGGATTGACTCTTTGTTATAGTTGCAGAAGACTGAGACATCTTGCTAAGGAATGCCCTGGTAGAGGTCCTAGTTGTCTTTGTTGTAAATCTATGGACCATGAAGTTTTGGATTTCCCTAGAATGATTGTTAAAGTTGAAAAAATGAACATGAGACAAGAAAACCATGAGGAAGGCCAAGAGACTAAGAATATGCTCAAGAACCAGAAAGAATCAAAGACTATATTATTGCAGATGAAAGAAACCCTGAATGATCAAAGAGACACTAGTTTATTAAAGATCTTAAAACAGAAATAGTGCATAGAAACAAGAATAGGAGACTTCGACATAGACTGTGTCCTCGATGAGGAAACACAGGTGAATATCATGACATAAAGAACTTGATAAATTTTGGGAAAGCCTACTATGGTTCCTTCATTGGGAGGAATAGGATTATTTAGAGGAAAGCTAATAACCTTATGTGGAAGACTTACCCAGATACCTATGAGTGCTCATGGCACTTTGACAGAAGAATAATTTGAGATCATTAAATTTGTTGAGAAAAGCGCCCCATCTGCTATTTTTCTAGGAAAAACCTGGATTGAAAAAGATCAGATACGAAAGAAACAAGAAGAGGAGGATCTAGAACAGAAAAAACAAGAACTAAGAGATTTCATGGCTAGGAGAATAGCGCACTTACTGGAATAAAATGAGGACTAGTCAAAGCTACTAAGGACCAGAGATCTGGATGTTGAAGTTGAACTAACGTAGGAAAGATTAAGAAAGTTATCCATACAAGAGAGTAGAGCACCTACCCCAGAAAGAGAAGAAGTATTACTCTCAGAACCCTTGAAAGACCATCCATAGTGCGAAGTTAGTATGCCAAGAGGAGATAAGAACAATAATGGAAAAAGGAAACCAGTAACTCAAATCATAGGAAAGAAAGCCAGAAATCTTAGCAAGAAGAAAGAAAAGATAGAAAAATTGCAAGAAGTACCAAAGAGGACTTCGCAGAAAGAAGGTTTGCATAACTGGAACTTCGTCGAGATATCAAAACAACGCAAATTGGCACTTCGCTAAGGCGAAGCAATATGACCGTTGGAGGCGTCCCGACTATTATCCCAACGCTCCAGAACGGCTAGAAACATAGTTATGGTCGGAAAATTCACCCTTGGACCATTGGGACTGCGCCATAATGGATGAAATTGCATTGATTGAGGCATTCCTGCCCATTGGAAGAGTCTGTTACGATGATGTCTATTTATCATGTTGAGCGTTGCACTGAGAACACTTTTTCCAATTGTGATTACCCGAGCCCACAGAGAACTAATTTCTTTCTCGCAATGATTAGTGTGACCTCTCCATCTGTTCTGTTACATTGAGTGTTTTTTCACTGACCTGAGATATTAGATCTTGAGTGTCTATGCCGGACGGAATTAGCGTAGTAGAAAAATATGTTGAAGAGATCCTAATATACCTCATGGCCAAGAAGGTGACATCCGCAGGCATCCAATCCTCGTCGATGAGAAGAGTGAAAACATCCCCATCGATTGCTCATGGATATGGAGCATCCTGAGCTTTGACAGAGAAACAAACCAAGAATCGTGATGACTTAGCGAATGCAAAGCTCATCCCATCTATCCAGCCTAACTACATCCCACCTCTGGCTAGTGCGGTGAGTCGTGACAACGTCCCGAGGGACTTCGACTACA
The DNA here is from genome assembly GCA_010110895.2 of Picea sitchensis. Taxonomy (NCBI): domain Eukaryota; kingdom Viridiplantae; phylum Streptophyta; class Pinopsida; order Pinales; family Pinaceae; genus Picea; species Picea sitchensis. The sequence continues at coordinate 1,990 of SNQJ01S0106808.1, read as the reverse complement.
TAGTCATCATTGTGTACCTCCCAAAGGGAATACATGCAGTCAACCCACAGTTGGAGAGGATTCCGACGTTGAAGATCAACAACTATAACCTAGGATACCGCAAGAACTATGGCATGCTTTCACCATACAAATATTTGACCAAGACATAAAGGGGAAGAATTCAAAGATCATTCCCCAGCCATGGACTATGGACATTGCGAGGTCCACTATCCTGAACGTGATGAAGATACCACACTTTGGAAGGAATCAAGAGGTTAACGCGTGCGTTAAACTCCTATTGTTTTGCTTCCATGGTGGTTATTTGTGGCTAGACAAACACATCACCGTAGATCTGACGTTGATCCATCGGATCACCGGACTAAGCATGCAAGGACTAGATCCACAAGACTTTTATCCAGGGAAGGTTGCATATCATGCCCAGGTGCAGAGAATCAAAGATACCTATGGAGATGTGGAAAAAGGGAAGCAAGGCTACAAGGTAGCCTCCATCCAGAATGGAACAGCTCACCTAGCCTACTAGTTGATGGCTGGTAAGCTAGTAAGAAAGAAAAAACCCACGCAGGTCAGAGGGTTCATTGTTGACCTCACAGGAAAATACGTGGAAGGGCTACAAATGAACTGGGTGAGCTACCTCGTCAACCAATTAGAACGAGACTATCACGAAGCTTAGGATCAGGGCTACGAGTTTCACTTTAGTTGGTTGTTGATCCTCATCACTTTCATTTCTTGGGAAATGCTGGAAGGTGCAACCTTCCTTGAGATTGAGCCATCAGAACCCTTAGTTGTGAAGTTCACCACGCTTTGGTATTTGAGCGACATGGCAAAACAATGGCAGTCAAACGTGGTTTTCCACACCTTTTATCTGCAGTTGAAGAGGGCTATTGAGTCTTTCCCTCATACGACGTCGAACACCTTGGACAGGTTCAGGCCATTTGTGAAGTTTCGTGCAGATAGACATTTTATTTATATCATTTCACGTAGAGACAAACATAAAGAAGAGCTTCAGTCCTACTACAAGCTCACCAAGGAGGCCATGGAGGAAATCACCAAGGAGTGGCCTAAAGAACTCCTAGTGCTAGTTAACCATGCAGAACTATCCAACCCCGACCTCACTCAAAGTCCGGTGGTTACTCACGAAGAATATGATGCACCCTGCAACAGCAGAAGGAAGAAGAAGGAAGAGGTAATGAAACTGAGAAGCACATCAGAAGAGACTGCATAAGATTCACTGATATGGATTTTATGAGAAAAACGAAATGAATACAGATTATTAATAGGTTCTTAACACAAAATAACAGAGATACAGTAAAATTGGTTTTCTATTCAATAACGAAATAAGTTGAAACTGTAAAATGCAGCGGAAACAAGCTTGCAGGAATGTTGGTGGCTTATCTATGAGAAGAGATGTGACGGCAGCGCGCATTCGTAAGAAGAAGGTTACAATGAGGATTTGAAGGCATTTTTACAATAAGCAAGAATTCCAAAAACCCTAGACATCCAAAAAACTAACCCTAGGAGATGAAACGCCAAAAGTCATGTGGGCCCCGTTTGGGTAAGCTAGTACATCAACTTCCCGGGGTCGTAACTTTTGCATACAATCTCCGTTTTAGGCGTGTGATAGCCTGTTGGAAAGGTATCACCGAGGATATTAATTTTGGGGGATCAATCATGCCTTTGTCTATCATTGAGGATATCGATACCGAAAAACCTTCATTTAGGCCCTCAAAATGGCCCTGGAAGTAAAAACTGCTAAAAATAGTAAATTGCCAAAAATGTCAGAAAACTATTTTGAGCCAGTTGGAAAAGGTGGGTGGCCACCAATATCCATCTGGATCAATCCTCCCTCATTAGGAAGCAATGGTCTCCATTGTGTTGAGGTCCCCCATTAGATGAGGAAATTTCTGCTGAATTTGGCCCCGGGTGAGCCACTTGCCTTGGTGCAGGAGCTGCCCTGCTTTGACGACTCGATAAAGATGGATCCTTTGTTGTC
>SNQJ01S0106807.1:29800-49425 GCA_010110895.2 Picea sitchensis | reverse complement strand
CAAAAGTGACCTACTTAGTTGTCTCCACCACTCCAAGCATAGCTCTCAGTTCTGAAAATTTATTTTTAGTAAAGCACTTGGTGAAGATGTCTGCAACCTCAGAGTGTGAATTTGGATCTGAACCAAGTGACATATAGAAATGTATGGGAAGAAAAGGTTTTGTGGCAGCCAGGGCTTGAGGAGCCCCAAAAAACTGTGATCTAGTCCTTCTTGTATCCACAGGATCACCGACTAGTTCACCAGCATCTTGCAGGGTTTTCTCTGTCCAAGTTGGCAACTGAGTTGGAGCAGCCATGACCTGCTCCTCATCCTTTGTATCAGACCTAAAAGGATTCTCTAATGGCTGTTTTGAAGTGCTCAAAGAAGTTTCTGACTACTCCTCATCAGTGAAAACAAGGAGTTCCTCGGCAGGGTCTTCTGAAAAATCATGCAGTGATTCTTCTTCAAACTTCACACTTCGAGGTAGAATGAACTTTTCACTGTGAGAGTCCAGCAATATATATCCTTTTACACCTTCAGGATATCCAATACATATGCATTCAACACTTGGTGAAGAATTCTTGTAGGTTGTTGAAATGAATTGGACTTAGGGATATGAGTTCATTCTCTAGTTGATGCACTCTCATTGCATCATGCTTGCCGAATAGTCCATCCAATGTGGTCCAGACCACATTAGGAGTAGTGGCTCCACTGACATGAAAGAGGATATCTCTGGAAATTGATAGGCATATCATCCCAATTGATTCATCTAATTTATTGAAATACTTTATCTTCTTCGCTGCAATAGTCGGTTCTTTCTCCATTCCCATTCTTACCCGGTAAAGCCCTTTGCTTCGGAGGTGCAGAGAGATCTATGTCTTCCATTTGAAGTAATTGAAAGGATTTAGAATAAGTTTTGTCGGATGAGAGAGATGATCCATTTATGCTTGCTGCGCCTCCTGATGATCTATACCTTCAAATAAAACCGTGTACAATCCACTAGATTTAATCTAGCTCTAATACCATGTAGAATTTCTGCAGAAACCCCGATAGATCTAGAATTCTAGTTAAATTGAACACATGCAATTTGTTGATATTCAAGAGAAGAGAGAAAGTTTTTTCTCCATAAATCAGAGAATTATATTAATCAAAAATGAATATACATGAGCAACCATCCTCAAAAAATAAGAGAGGAGGTGAATATATAGAATTTCCAACATAGAAATTCTAGTAAAAAAAAAGCTAGAAATAGCTAAAATAGGTGTCATAAGCTAAGAGAGACAACATAGTTCGACCTAGACCTCTAAAGATACATGTCACACACTCATTAATGTCCACAATATTTGAGTGATGCGCATTAGCTCACTTAATCCCACTTAACTCACAAGAGAAGCAGTTCCAACTCACTTAACTGACCTGAAATAGTAGTTACTAATAATAGTAATGGAAAAAATCATTAATTAAGGAATAAATCTCTCACTCAAAGAGGAGGTGCGCATTCCCTAATAATAGATGAGTTTTTTCATGGGGTAGTTGGAATAAATCATGAATAAATCATGAATAAATCAAGAAAAATCAAGAAAATCAAGAACCAGGAGTTGAGTCTTGATCTAAACTTAGCAGTTTTCCCTAAAATCTAGGGATGAGGTGCCCTTCTTCTCTATGTGGCCAAATTAGGTGAAATAAAGTGTAAATGAATGTATTAACCAAGATCTAGGAGTCTAATATAGGTATAAACTAATGTAAGTTAGGATTATGCTCCAACAGTTGACGCATTGAGTAGGAGATGTTTGACTCTGCAGGAATTTCATGTAAGGACCTTAGAGTTTGAACACCTTGAGGAAATGTACAATGATGATCCAGATTTCAAGGAAGCATACAAAGCATGCACAAATCCTGTGCTGAGAGGTAGGAGCCAATGGACATAGTATATGATTCAAGAGGGATTGTTGTTCAAGGGAAATCAATTGTGCATAGTAAAATGCTCAATGAGGGATAACCTTTTGAAGGAAAAACATATTGGAGGATTGGATGGACATTTTGGCTATGATAAGACATTTACGTAGTTGATAAGTTCATACTATTGTCCAGGTATGAGAATAGTTCTAATAAAATTCATGAATATATGTAGAATATGCCAACATGCAAATGGAAAAATACATAACATTGGATTATATCAACCATTTCCCATACCAGAGAGGCCTTGGGATGCAATAAGCATGGATTTTGTGTTGGGACTACCAAGAACACAAAAAGGATGTGATTCCATATTTTTTGTGGTGGATAGATTTTCAAAGATGGCACACTTTATTCCATGTCATAAGACCAGTGATGCAACGCATGTTGAAAATATGTTTTTCAAGGAAATTGTAAGACTTCACTGCCTACCCAAAAGCATTGTCTCGGACAGAGAAGAAAAATTTGTTGGTAATTTTTGGAGAACAATGTGGAGGAAGTTATGGAAATATTTTTCCTTCATCTCAGCTTATCACCCTCAGACAGATGGACAGAATGAGGTGGTAAACCAAAGTTTGGGGAACTTGTTGAGGAGTCAGGTCTCTGAGCACCATAATCTGTGGGATCAGATTCTTCCACAAGTAGAATTTTCATACAACGACTCACCAAACAGGAGCATTGGGAATATCTTGTTCCAAACATTGTATGGAATGAAACCCAGGGGAGTGTTTGATTTGAGAGACTTGGAGCATAGTGAGATCAAAAGCACTAGAGAAGAATATTTTGCTGCAAAAATGTAGAATCTCCATACCCTAATCGGGGAGCAATTGTAGAGTTCTAGCCAAGATTACAAGCATAGAGCTAATTCACAATGCAGAGAACTTCAATTTTAAGTTGGAGATCAAGTTCTGGAACATCTCTGAAAGGAAAGGTTCCCTAGGGGACATATAATAAGCTAAATGTGAAGAATATAGGACCGTGTAAGATCTTGAGGAATTTTGATGCAAATGCCTATGAGATCGAGATACCAGATGATGTGGGCATATCGCCCATATTCAAAGTCTAAGACCTATATCCTTACAGTAAGGATGACACATAGGGATCAAGAGATCAAGAGAATATTTAGTGGGAGAAACAAATGCCTATAGCAGAAAAACCATAGATGGAAAAGATCATTGGTCAGAGGAGTGGTAATAAGACCAAGAGGAAGACCTATTTTGAATCTTTGGTCAAATGGAAGGGACACCCAATAGAAGATCCCAACTGGGAGAGTGAAGCTGATATCCAGAAGCATGGAAAGTCGGTACAGGAGCTCACAGATAGGAGTCCATAAATTTTTGTCCAGGGGGAGTATGATTCAGGAGCATCATCAGCAAGTACACGTGACAGGACAACTCAATGCCTGAGGACCAATTCAGAATCTTGAAAGCTGACAGGTACTGCAATATTTTGAAGCTGATAGAAAACAAAAGAGGAAATATCACGCGCATGGAGACAAAATGAGCACGCGTGACCTCGTAGTTTAACCCTAGTCTCGATGTAACCACAATTAGATAGTGGTTAGTTTATTTGTTTGTTTCCTTTTGTATAAAGAGAGGTTTTGTATGCCCAAGAGGGGGGTTACGATAGTTATGAGAAAGTAATATTTGTGGAAAGTAGTTGTTCCTTTGAATTTTATTGTAACCATTTTCTTCATTCTAAATGAAGATAAAAGAGGAAAATTGATCCAAATGTGTGAGACTATTGTTGTCCATGATTCTCTGTTATTGTTGTTTGTTTCAATAATGAATGAATATTGATATGAGTGTATGTAGATTTGAAATGTTTACATCGAATTCAGTTCTCTTTCCTTCATGATCGATGCAAGGTGTGCACACAGTCTGCAAGGAGAGCGTTGACAGGGTCTATTTTGACTCGTAAAGCACAGAAGAAATAACATAAGTTTTTCTTTGCAGGAAGCAAAAAGCGGCTGCCGCAGGGTGCGCACAATCCTCTCAAGAACTCAAATCTTGTGTAAAGATCTATTGGAGAGAGTGCACAGACCTTGAATTCAATAAAGAGTCGAAGTGAATCTGTAAAGAAGTCAAAGAACGAGATCAAAAGAACGCCAGGAAGGCGATAAAGGATTCTTTTCAAGAATCTTTGGATCTAATTTTGATGAATTTCCCAGAAAAGAAAGAACTTCTTGGGAGATCAAATATTTGAGAAGATCAATCTCAAGAGGAGTAACACTTTCCAAGAAGTGTGAATGAGATCTAAGAAGTGAACTCGCAGGACGGCCAAAGGTTGAAATCTTTGAATATTTTCAAAAATTCTTCTAAGTCTGAAAAAATATTGAGCTCAGAGGGAAAGATCTGGACCATCTGATCAATGTCCAAACAATGAGGAGCAAGCGTAGAGGAAGAAATATCTCAGAAGTTCAGTCTGAGCATAAACGGATCGTGTTCGTCTGACCAAGTTAAAGTGAACTAACTTTAAAGCTTTGAAAGCACACAGGAGGAACAAAGTCACGAAACGTCGAAAAGATCTGAGTCGTCCATCGTCAAGGATGATGCATGGCATGAGCTCAACATTTTTATGACTCGTAACTTGAAGAATTCAAAGTTCGAGCTAAGAGAACTCGTGAAGTGAGAAATCTCGAAACGATCACAGTCATTGATCGAAGGAGGGAGATGAACCATACATATTATCTTGTCAGGATTTTGTGACTCGAGAAATCAGAGGCAAGAGTTGTAGGAACTCGCTATACGTGAAATCATGATATGATCTAAGTCGTTGGATCGAGCAAACATCCAGACCGTTAATTGTCCAGAGGGAGACAAGACGCGAAATCATAATGCACTTGAAAGATTGGCCCATGGTCATAGCAAAGGGTCACATCAGTTAAGGAGAACCGAGGGACTAGCATGTGCTAGGATCCTGTGAGGATTTCGAGAGTCGCGAGAGTCTGAGTAGCTCACATGTAGAAGTCGTGTACTGCAAAATCACAACACGCCTTTCAAATAGGTGATTGGTCACAACCTTGGTCACATTAAAGGGAGGGATTAACTAGGAGAGCTAGTGCCTAAGTACGCTAAGGCTTCCAAAGGCATTAAGGATAAGGCTGGGGGTTCCATATAACCTCCACTCTAAGGGAAAGAGGGCCTGATAAGTGAATTTGAAGTTCTTGAGGGGCCGAAGAGTCACTCTGACTCAGGTTATTGATCGATCTTATACCAAGAGGCCACGCAGCCCTTAGGATATGATGGGGGTTCTGCATCATTATGTATGGTAGGAAGTGTAGAGTTCCAATCAACTAGACATTCCAATGGATATAATCACACTCATACCATAATTGATGAAAGCGAAGGAATAGGTTATCATTAAGATAAGGAGGAATATGAAAGTTGGCGAAGATAAACAAAAGAACTATGAATATAGCAAGAGAACTCACCAAGAGTTCAAAGTGGGAGATCATGTGTATCTATGAGTGAAGCCCAAGAGAATTTCCTTGAGAATGGGGACATGTGCTAAGTTAGTAGTCCGCTACTGTGGACCTTTTGAATTCTTGGAGAGAGTGGGGCCTATAGCATACAAACTTGCTTTACCACCTATTGTTATACCTCATAATGTGTTACATGTGTCTTTGTTGAAGAAATATTCACATGAATCTAATCATGTTATCGATTGGACTATGATATAGATGGAACTCGTAGGAGAATTCCATCCTGAACCTCAGTGCAACCTGGACAAGAGAGAAGAAATGCTCAAGAATCGAGCCATTGTGTAGGTCAAGGTGAAATGGAAGCACTTTGGAGTAGATGAGGTTACATGGGAGCTAGAAGATTTGATGAGATTGGTATATCGATTTTGTTTTCTTTATAATTATGTATACATGGTGTTTTAAACACTGAGGATCATGTTTCTTTAAGGGGGAGGGAATGTAACACCATGTTTTCCCTCAATACTATAATTATGCTAGGAATTCATATGATTATATTTGTGGAGTATGTAATTGTGTTTTAATTAATATAAAACAAAACAACTAATTAAGAGGGAAAATCCTTGAAAGTACTTACCATGATACACAAGTGGGAATTGATGAAGTAAAGGTTCATTAAGTGGTTGGGTAAGGTGTAGTTGGGATTCTTTTATGAATAAAAAAAGAGCCATGTTTAGCATGCTATCCCATGATTGCAAAACATAAATGTACACCTATCAACATACCCAGATCAGAAAGAAACCACGTGACCAATTATGGAGGTCAGATCGATGGTTGATGCAGTTAATAATTGCTGGCAGTTTGGTCTCTTGAAGAAGGCATGGGGTCAACTAAGTAGACTAATTCAAAGGACACCATGGATTTTCCCCTTCAGGATAGGAACTGTAGGCTATGTGTTGCATCTATAGGAATCTATTAGAATACAAAAAAGGTTGGAGGAGGAAGAGACCAAAGGTGGAAAAGACACCACAGTAGAGACCATTAACAAAAGATGACCAATAGAGAGAAGAGAGATAAGTATACCAAGATGAGAAGACACATAAAAAAGAGAAGGATGCATGGGAATGAACAATAAGTCATCTATAGTAGTAKCATAAKAAAATAGAATGAACAAGCTTGAGAAGAGTACTCTGAGAAGGAGTGAGTGAGTGACGAGATCACACTCTAAGACAACAGTKATTTTTGTTCTTGTCCAATCTAATAAGTGTGGAAATGTTCTAGGCACACCTATACTTGTGATTGCACGGTGAAAGTGACAAATATAAATCTAAGATTAGTTTATCTTGGAGGGGATGAGCTAAATCCATATGCATCCATTGTGGGAAAAATATTGTGCCTTTGTCTTTGATAGAATATGTTTAAATCCATATATCCCCTATGGTGATTGAGTTCTTAACCTCTCATGTGTCTAGTTTGGTTATGGAGCTTTTGTTGTGAGTCCTTTCATTCCTTGCCTAATAGTCTCATGTTTACTAAGTTAGGAAAGGTATAAAAAATTTCATATTGTCTATTTTCATCCCATAACCCTAGTTTTTCTAGAACACCCTCCTAGATTGCATCCATAACTCCATAGCCCAAGCAATAACAGATCAGATCCCTTTCATCCAGCTCCACAATGTTTTAAACATTCCCATTTTATGTGTTTTGTATTTGTTCCTAATCTCCTTTACTCACACTCCATAATACAAAAGTTAGCCTAGTAACCATAGGGATGTCCCCATTGACTTACATCATTCCTTTTTCAGAGGAGTGTTGGTGAGGTGACACTAGCCAACCTCCTGTTTCACATGTCTTCACCAAGGTGTTGGAATTTACATATTTGGGTGTGATATTGTGTGGTAACAAATCCCATAATAATATTTTCACCCTCCATTTATCGCTATCTTAATGAAATAGTCCCAATTGAGCTTATGATGAAGATCAACTCAGAGATATTTGTAGTAATTCGCTTCCTCCAAGTCATGTTTTCATACAGGAAAGTAATTTGTAAAGTTAAAAAATAAATAAATTTAGGAGTTAGTTAATTACTGTAAAAATTCAAGTTTTTTTAATAAAATTCTTTCCTAAATTTAGAATCAATTTTGTCCAAAAATATAATTTCATTTTATTGATACCAACAATCACTATGGAACTTTGTTCTTAGATAATTTATCCAAATAATTAATGTTTTGGAAAAAAATGAATTAGTTCCAATTAAATAATTAATGTTTTGGGAAAAAATGAATTAGTTCCAATTAATTAATAAGAACATTGACTATGGAACTTTCTCCCTTAAAAATTTGATCCAAATAATTATAATTTTAAAAATAGCATAAATAGAGTAGGGCACACTTCACAATAAAAAAAAGTAAACTCATGTGATCCAAATAATTATAATTTTAAAAATAAACAAATAAGAGTGAACTTTACTTCACAATAAAAAAAAGTAAACTCATGTGAGAGATGATATTTATCCCGTATTAACTCTCTACATAAACTGAAGCCTTAAAAAAATATTTCAAAACTTATTATTCAATTTAAGATAGTCACAAAGGGGCGGATGATGAGTTTTTCTCAACTTTTCGGACCCTATAAAATATGACCATCATGAAGACAAGTTTAGAAAGTTCACAAATTACCTCCTCAATCCATCATGAAGACAAGTTTAGAAAGTTCACAAATTACCTCCTCAATTAGAAAAATATATTAATATAAAATAATATGTATAGACCATTAATTCGGAATTAGGTTTGTTGAGTTAATTATTAAAAAGAATCATTCAATAGAAGGCATTGGGTTTTTAGACTTTCCATGTTTCTTTGATTCTAAATAGTTGCTATCACTTTAAAATCCTTTAGGTATATATGCTAATAAGCTTGAAAGAGTGTTTGTTCACATATTTTTTTTAATTCTTGTATAATGTATATTTGTGTTATGTTCTTTTAACTTAGTTTTGATTGAGTTACCAATTTCATCAACATACATTTTTCCATAGAAACAAAGTATAACATAAAAAAAAATTATGAACTTTGGTTTAATAGGATATTTTGCATTTATGAGTTTTTCTATTTTGCTAATATATTGATTATAATAAGACTTAATAACTATATATATATATATATATATATATAAAACACTCACTCTCTATTGTTCATATTAATCAAGTAAAAAGTTACATTTATAAGCTAGATTATGAACTTCTAAAAAGATATATTCTAAGAAAGTGGATGTGATTAGCTAAAAATAACTAATCTAACAACCCACAAAAATAATGGAGGCATTATCTCCAACACCCCCCCTTAATACTTACATTATTTGAAAACAATACTGAAATAAACAAATAAACAAATTTTTGGACTTTGATCTTTGTCTTCATCAAAATTTCCACCCACTCTGAAATCTCATAGACTACGCTTTTTTTCAACCATCAACTTCACGCTACCACTTGATCCAAATTTAAGATACAATTACTTATGATCGTCAATGATGTATTTGTAGGATTGACAATTCTCGACTACCTGAAAAATAGTCTCGATAATGAATCACTCTACAAACATACTTCCATCTGTCAAAATTAAATTAACTATATATTTCAAAAGTTATATAGGAAAGTAGTCTAAGTATTGAATGTATCCAACAATCAATCATACAATACAACTTGAACTTTTTTTCATGTACAAACAAACACATAAAAATAACTTGTAATTGTTGTTCTTGAAGCACCAAAGGACAACAAAAACTATTAGCTTATAATAGACTGAAAACATAATCAAATCAGTAATATCTTCTTGTGACACCGAAGAAATTCAAGAACTATAAACCTCAATTATGTCACTCTATTCTCTAATTGATTCTTCATAATAATTTTACACACAAAAAATAACACTAATACATATATTCAAACACCAATAATAAGCCAACCCAAGACATGACATTTCACTCATGCACCAACATATTTTCAAACACTATATGGAGAAACGATTCCACATCAATTCCAAAGTCCCATTATAAAATCAATTGCCTTGTTGGAGGAACGATTTAGGAATAAACTCCATGCTATTAAAAAACGATCTGGATACCACCACTGCAAAGTAAAGTAAGATCTCGTTGTTGAGGCTCAGTGAAACCATTTTTCGTCTTCTCCCATGTATGTGATGTCCATATCTGCGTCTGAGTGTAGGACCAATTTTGTCTTCGAAAGGCACTCTCATGAAATCCACCACAGATATATGCAACTTCTCTGAGTTAACCACTACCTGTTGCATCACGCTCTTGTATCTTCCATTGCTCAGAACCTCTATATTATTTCCTATGTTTATTGTGAAGGATTTGGGAATTGGTGGTACTGCCTCCCATTGGCCTGGTGGAGCACCTGAAACCCTTTGATCGAGTCTTGACAATGAACGGTAAGGAAACCATAATCTGAATGTGATGGTATGACAAATAAATTAACTCTGGTGTAGTATGCAAGAACATTAGGAATTAAAAAATAAACCATAAATATTCTCTTTGGTATAAAAACAATAATTGTTTCCTTCTACCCTCACAAATTTGTTGCAGTTCTGGACGATTTCTTTACTCGAAAATCAACAGATGTGAAATATACTATTGATTTCCACTTCTATCAAACAATCTATTCTCACTCACTCTAATATGTTCTACACATTTACAAAGAATCGACTCTCACATCTTCCTAGCCCTCGTGAGGGAGTTAACCCAGAACCACCTTTGATACCACTTGAAAATAGAAGGAATGGAATGGAACCGACTTCTCTCAGGAGAGGTAGCGCCTGGAGGCCATCAAAGAAAATCCATGCACTGCACTTTATTAAATCAATGAGGATTACATTATATATGATGATATTCGGTTTAGACGGTTGGAACCATTATTGAGTTTAGAGGAGTCTCCGTTATTAACTAATATCCATTATTTATAAGTCTCCCCTTTAATGGAGAAAGGATTCACATGCACACCTAACATCTCCCTAAACAGTTCAAATTTTATCTTCCCAAGAGGTTTAATGAAAATATCAACAACATTTTCACTAGTATTACAATACATTAAAGCAATGTCATTAGACTTCATCTTTTATCGAACAAAATGAAACTGAGTATCAACATGATTTGTCCTTGAATGGTAAAATGGATTATTTTCCAACTTCATTGAGCTATGGTTATCACATTTGATTATCGTAGCTTTCCTTTGTTCCTCTCCAACATCTTGAAGTAGTCTTCTCAACTAAACAATTTCACAAGTTGTTGCACACAATGTTTTATGTTCTTCCTCAGTGGATGACAAAGATACAGTAGGATGCTTCTTACTGCTCCATGAAACAATCCCGAAGCAAATTCCAAAGGCATAAACTATAGTATGTCTTCGATCATCCGGATTTCCATCCCAGTCTGAATATGAGTAACCTGTCAGCTCAACATCGAATGAATCAGTATATTCAATACCATAATCAATTGTGCCTTTGAGATACCTGAGTACCCCTTTCGTTGCATTTGAATGGTTTTCTAGAGGCTTTTCCATAAACTGACTTAACACACTAACAAAATATGCTATGTTAGGTCTGGTTGTAGTGAGATAGTTCAAGCATCCCACCATCTGTCTATACATTGTACAATTTGCCTCCTTCGAACCATAATCACAGTAAAGTTTCATGTTATGTTGCATTGGAACATAAGAAAATTTACACTGATCCATTTTAAACTTCTCAAGTACTTCTCTGACATATTTACCTTGATACACAAAGGTTTGACCAACATTTCTCAAAACTTCAAGACCTAGGCAGTAATGTAACTCACCAAGATATTTCATTTCAAATACATGTGAGATCTGCTTCTTAATTCTACTAATCAATTTTTCTGAATTTCCTGTAATAATTAAATCATCAACATATAAAGAAATCAATAAAACATGCCCATTTTCATCAAACTTGGTATAAATATTTGGATCACTTTTGCTCCTCATAAAACCCTGTTGAAGAAAGAAGAAATATATCTTCTCATACCATGACCTAGGTGCCTGTTGCAGTCCATACAATGCTTTCTTTAATTTACACACTAAATGTTCCTGACCACTTTTCAAAAACCCCTCTAGATGAGTAAGGTAAACCTACTCCTTTAACTCACCATTCAGAAAAACAAATTTTACATATAATTGGTGAAGCATCCAATGGTCCTTTGTAGCTAATGCAATTAACAATCTAATAGTATTTAATTTAGCTACTAGTGCAAATGTTTCTGCATAATCAATACTCTCCTTCTGTGAATACCCTTTTTCCACCAATCTGGATTTATATTTATCTAAACTACCATCTGATTTGAATTTAGGTTTGTATATCCATTTACATCCTATGGGATTTTTATCTTTAGGACATTCAATCAATTCCCAAGTTTTTCTTTTCATTATAGAGTCATATTCTTCCTCCATTTCTTTTCTCCACTCTTCATGTTCATTAACTTCATTAAAACTCATGGGTTCTGTTAGCACTCTGTAAATCTGTTCAGCTGATAAACAGATGACGAAGGTAACTATTTGAACCAACTTTGAGGCCCGAAACTAGCCTTTCGGACCTCGAGAGGGCTCTCTTAGGAGACACGGTCTCAGCGCAGGATATGGATTTAAAACTTCGGCTAGATTTAACACCTTTAAGATAATGGGTTCTGGTTATATTGGCGCAATAGAACAAGACCTTGGGCTATGGAGTCGATTTGAAAGAACAATATAAACAAATGACTCAGTGACCGAACTTGAGAGGATAAGGCTAAGATAGCAATAGTCTTCAGTGCAAAATCATTGTGGTTGGCGAGGAGAAAACATAGGAAGTAACGCGGAGCACCGTTGCGGACGCATTTGGAGTTAAATTTTAGAAGAAAAACATTTTGTCTAAATGGTACGAACAAGGGGCGCTATGCAACGAATCCACAGGTTCGAAAATTCGTTCTGATTTAGACAGAAAAATATATAAATAAATTTAACAGGAAGAATGTACGCAAAGAAAGGAAAACAATACATCCAACTCCTACAATTAGAATCTTTTTATCAAAGTTACAGGACCTTTGCATTAAGTTTTAGTCGAACTCCAATTTCATACGATAGTTACTTTCTATACTAATTTTGCCAACCAACCTAGCTTACATCAAAAATATCAAACATATAGGCAAGGGAGCCGCTTGGGTTACCCTGATTTTCTAACTACTATCTCCAAAAACTAGGAAACTGACAGTTCTGCATTACAAAAATCTGTGCATGATGCTTTCCAAAAATAGACAACAAATACACCTAGCTACATCATGATTGTATGAAATACGCCATGGGGATGCAGTCATCAATCATGTCTCGTCATGAGGGACTGATGTGTCAATGCTTTCCTTCGGTCGGATCTCTGAATGGACAAGTATTTATCACAGTCCCGTTGTCTATTGTAAGGGTTGTGATTTCTTCCGCACGCTCATTTTCTAGGGAAATGTGCACGGAAAGTGGTTGCAGACGATCATGATCATTATCAAAATGGAAAAATGTCTTAGGGTGATGTCCCCTTCAAAACTGTCAAGATTTGATTTATGTTTTCAGATACAGGAATGAACTCAGATAATCTTGTTTCTTCTACTCGTTGGCAGAAACTATGCGGGCTATATCTCGGACCGCTTCACATTCTCTGGAGTGTTTTTCATACCTTTACTCCATCATCTGATCTAATTTGTGCAGCTATACAATCGATCCTTAACCTCTCTAAGATGTCATTTGAGCCACGTTGTGTTCTCTTCGCGACCTTGTGTTGTTGACCCTTCCATGGCCTTTGTCTCTAGCTATTGTCTTAGCTCCTTGTTTTCCTGGTACAATTCAACGATGGCTAGCTTCACCTGCTTCAACTGCTGAGATTTTTCTTGATCCTTTGTACCTGTGGAATCCATCATCCTTGGTATTCTCCCACTTTATCGGCTTGTACCCTCCAAAGGCTCCAAGCGGACGATGTGCATAAGTAATTCTTTAGCAAACTATCATGCGTGTGGTTCGTCTGGGATCTGGGTTTCCCCAACTTCCTTATTCTTCCTTGGCCTCACCCATCACCGAGGTACATGTTGTAGGGGAGATGGGGCTTATACTGTCCTTCCTTCCTGCACATCTCCTTCCACTCCAGGTTTCGCATGGTGTGATGTCTTCGTTCCCATGAGCAAAGGGAAAATCCCCCTTTTATCTTTGGGGATGCCTGTTGTGAATGAGAAAGAATCCTAATCACTTTGGGGCTCGAGTCTGGTGATTTTTCCACTTCGTGTGCCCTTCTTTACTTTTGAGAGGTATCCATGGCGTGACCAGTATCTATCTTGCGTGCAGTGGACCTGACGGATGCCCAACGTGGAGAACTTGATCGACCTGGGTCTACGAGAAAACTTACAAACAGAGCCTGGATCTAATTTCGTGAACAAAATGGGTGAAGAAACTCTGGGATTTATAATAGATAAGGTGGAAGGAATAATCGTGCCAAGGAACATTGAATTCATGGCAACTAGATGTCCTGAATCGAACTACGGATTTTTCATAACACATCCCCGCATGTAAGGTACAGGCGATAAGCGTTGCAGGGCATACATGATACAAACGCCGCGATTTTTCGTTCCTTCGGCTCTCTAATGAACTGATAATAGTTACAACACTCGTCGAAGAAACTTCCATTAATTTCTTGACTTCGACCCCTTGATTGTTACGTAACTGAATTCACATGTTTGGACACATGGCCCACAACTCATTTTCTAAAAGACTCAACATAAAACTCAGGGCCTTCACTTTAGGCTTCAATTTTCTGCTGACCTACTGACTCGACACAAAAATAAAATGACTATTTACAATGACAAATGACTTAAATAGAATTCATTTCATCAGATAATGCTTGAGGAACCTGCCATTTACAATACCCCAACCAACGCACCCCCCGTTTAGTTCTTCCGGAAAATAAGCATTATTTCCGTGATGTGCACTGATTCTGAATGGACCCGTCCATAGATTATCAAACTTTTCGTGATTTCCTTTGTCCTCATTTCTCGTGTCCCATCTCAACACTAGATCACCCAAACGGAAATCCTCTATCTTAGAACGCTTGTCAAAGGATTTCTTCATCTTTTCCTGGTGGAGTTATGATCAATTGTACACCTGTTCCCCCATCTGTTGTGTGTGAACCAACTGGTTTATTCTTCTCTGTGTGCCATTTGGCTCCACCTCCTATTATTGCAACAATTTTTTGATGGGAAAACCAAGTGTGGCAGGGAAAATTGCGTCTACGATGTATAAAATCTGGAAAGGTGACGTTGAGATGGAGTTTTTGGTGGTAACCCGATATTCCCACAGCACAGAGATAAGATTTTTATGCCAATCTTTCTTATTGTCCTACAGGAGCCTTTTGATGATCCTGGTTAGGATTTATTTGAGGATTTTTCTAACTCATTTCCTTGTGGGTGGTACGTCGTAGAATGCCCCAGGGTTATATTGTAATCTTGGAAAACAATTTTCATTTTCTTAGACTTGAATGTGGTTGTGTTGTCTGTTATGATCTTGACGGGACATCTGACTCTCAATAAGATGTTTGTCTCCAGAAATTGGATGATGACTATGTCGGTAGATTTCTTCATGGGGATCGCTTCTATCCATTTCGTGAAGTAGTCAGTGGTCGTGACTATCCATTTTTTCTATGTCGAGGATGGTGGATTAATTTATCCTATGAAATCCAAACCCCACTACATGAACGATGCTTCGACTGAGATCAGATTTAGTGGCAGGGGTTGCAACTTTCTTCTCCCGTCGAAAATATGACATTCATGGAAGTTGGAGACTTCTTTGTACACCTATGCAAAAATTGTAGCCTAATAGTAACCCCCTCTTACAATTTTGTGAGCGGTGGTTTTCCAGTAATGGTGTCCCTCGCAGTCACACTTGTGAAATTATTCTGTGGCTCTCTTCGCATCGTTTTCCAACAAACAACTCAACAACATTCCCCCAGGATCTTTCTAGTAGAGTGAGTTATCCAGGATGCATAACTTAACTGCTTTAATATTTAGAAATCAGGCCTTGATCTTATTTATGCACGGAGGGTCCTGGAGATTCTTCAACAGATAGATGATGTCTGCATACCACGGCGAATCGATGAATTCCTGGGACACTTGCGCAACCATTTCTAACTGAGAACTTTTTGACAGATATACAATGCAATTCATTCCCACATCATCACAATCTGACTGCACCATTAGCTTCGCAAGGACATGACCTTTAATTACTTTTGTCGACTTAATTTCTAGGTCATATTCCAACATTCACGATATCGACTTACCTTTCCTTCCTTCGGGATCAAGATGAGTCAGGATATCCTTTACTGATTTGTTGGACACATAAGAAATGACGTGGGAATGCAATATGTACGTCCTGAACTCCTTCAAGGCTTTCACAAAGGAATATGCTTGTTTTTTCATAATGTCATACCTTAGAGGATCATACCGCAGAGTCCTGTTGAAGTAAGCTATGGGCTTCTCGAAGTTCTGCTTGTCTTTCTATAAAAACACGTCGATAATCGTATGCTCTGAGGCGAATGAAAACAAGATGAAATATTTGGTTAAATTTGCACTGGATAGCATAGGAGCTCTAGTCAATTCCAACTTGATATCTTCAAACAATTTCTTTCATTCCAGGTTCCACTTGATTTCATTTCCCTTTTCGAGCATGCATGTGATATGCTTTATAATCTTTGTCAGGTTCAGGATGAATCTCCTCAAGAAGTTTACTTTTCCCATGATGGATTTCACTTCTTTCTTACTGCACGGAGTGTTGATATTCAAGATTCCTTCAACCCTGCTAGGGTCTATCTTAATTCCTTCATTCGAGATAATGTGTCCCAACAACTTCCCTTCTTCCACCCCAAAATGTGATTTCTTTGGATTTAGTGATACGATGAACTTTCTGCACTTCATGAAAAATTTCTTCATATGCTCGAGGTGTTGTTCGTTAGAGGAATATTATATCGTGATGTCATCCAGATAGATCAGAATGAAATTCTCCTTTTCGTCAGCAAACATGATGTCCATTGCCCTCCAAAAATGTTAAAATTTTAGACCCCAACCCAGTTTCAGTATCGCTGATTTTTCAGCCAACGTTAAATGCCCAAACCCAGTTTCACCATATAAAAACTTAGCAGAAAATAAATGTCAGAATTGAAACATGAGGATTATGAACATCGTTTTCAACGCAGAAATAAAATATCAGCAGTATGCAAAACTGAGAAAATTTATAGATAGAGATTTTTGGTCTAACTTTGACCCTGGAAAAACCCACAAGGGGAAAACCAGAGAGAGGGATTTTTATTATTTATGGGCTTCTGAGAAATTCTTTTACAACATATTTATCTTCAGAAATTTACACAAAATTATCTGGACATTCCTGTATCTTTGCTCCTTGATTTCTAAAACAAAAATCCGTAAAACTGTATGGTTGTCCCAGCAATTAATGTTGTACGGATTGTCTCAAAATTTGTGCCCAAAATTCTGCCAAGACTGTACGAAAAACCCAGCAGGAACAATTCCTTGAAAAATGTGCCAGCACCTTGAAAAATGAACCCAAAATTTTCTATGGTACGGCCCTCGATTTCTGTACAAGTTCGTATGGACTGTACAGACTTTTCTCACCCAGAAAAGTGTGCCCAGCTCCTTCCTCGATTTTTGTGCCAATTAAATGTTGTAAGGTAGCCTTGAAAAGTGTGCCAATACTCTCAGAAAACATATTTGTTGTCCACCTCGATTTCTGTGCACATTTATTGTTGTACGACCTTCAAAAATATGTATGGTACGACCTGTTCTTCCTTGCTGCCTGCTGCCTCGAAATCCATGCTGCTCTTTGCCTTGGGATGCGTACTCCCCTTCAACAAATGTTGTCTCTATTCTCAAGCTCGACCTCTCCCAACTCTCTCTTTCTCTCTCAACAAGAAATGAATGAACTACCCAAGAATGGGTGTGCCCCCTTGCCCTAATCGACCTCATGAGGGAAGGTGAGGGGTTTTCTAATCTAATAGTTGAGATTAGATTAGATGGGTGGCGGAGATTTGGTGTCTCTTCACTCACCCTCACTTTAGTCATAAAGTCACCTTTTAATTTGCATCTCACAAATTAAATGACTAGGACCCACATTAGGCACTTTCTCCCCCTTATGTGCCTAGGGAAGAGAAACGCTTGCCTTGGTAATTTATTTTAATTAAAAATTTAACACTCCCTCATACTGAGGAAAGTGTTACTCACCAGTCTAATCTTGTCCCTGAAAAATACAAACTTGCCCCTGTTCAATGCCTTGGTGAGTATGTCTACAACCTGCTCCTCTATAGATATGTATTGTAGCTCCATAGCTCCTCTCTGAACATAATCACGGATGAGGTGATACCAAATCTCGATATGCTTAGACCAGTCATGAAAAAATGGATTCTCTGAGAGTTTGTGTAACGACCCTAATTGGATAAATTCTTAAGATTACAAAGTAAAATTAATTAAAGAAAATCATTGTGATTAATTAAGTAATACTCTGATTGCAGATCACATTTAATGACCTGAGAAATAGATTTAAGAGATCAATGAAAAATGTTATAAAAGGGGTGGCGTATGCAGGGCGAGGAGCCCAGAAATCCCGAGATGATAAAATATTAATGAAGGGACAATGGACAGAGGACGGGGGTGGTTGTGAAGTTAATGCGTGAGTCGGAAGGGAGGAATAAGGGACGGGAAGAGGGGGATGTGCACACCATTCGACGGAGGGGGAATGGATGCTGTGGACTGGAACTACTGAGTCGGTTGTATTGCCGGAGAACTATTGTATTCTGCTGTGAGCAGAGAGTTATGTACTATTGTGTTTTTCCGTGAGCAGAGAGCCTCTGGACAGTTATGTTTTGTCGTGAGCAGAGAGCCTCTGGATGGTTGTGTTTTGTTGTTAGAAGCGAGTTTTGTGCACGGTTGTATTTTGTGGACTTTTGGACTTACTGTGAGCACAGAGTTTTGAGACTGTGGCTTTTGATCAGGGGAGGCACTGAGTTGTTGGAGGTTTTGGGCACGGAAGGCCAGGATATCCGTAGATATCCTGGAGCTAGGTAGTTTTCCTAGTTGGCATGGAGGACAATAGTTTTGGGCAGTTATTTTCCTGTTTGTGGCAGGGTTGATCTATGTAGCAGGGAGCAGAAAGGAAACAAAGGGACAAAGAGGCAGCAGAAATTAGCATCAGATCCAGGTACTTGTTAAGTTATGTATTTATTTCATTCTGCCATGAATTTAGTATTTATTGATAAATCTAAGTTACTGAAGTTGTTGTTATGAGAATCACTATTATGCTAAGAAGTTATTGATTCAGTTTACCAAATAAAATGTTTACGAATCTTAATGATGTTTAGAAGTATATGGGAATTACATATGGTATCAGAGCATCTTAGTTCAAAATCTGGGCCTAAGGGCCAGAACCCCGAGTGTTAACTCCAGCCACGCTTAAACTATAAACAAAACACGTTCAGTTTGACCCAATATGACTGATACAGAATCCGAAAATATACTCAGGTAGTATCCCTTCATTATCCAAGCAAATGATCTCATAGATGTATCACAAGCAACTGCTTTAAGCAATATCCTGTAACTGGATTATGTATGGTTACTACAGTTGTAGTCTGAATATTCAATGAAACACCCTTTAAAATGGTGGTAGCAAACCGAAAAGTTGGAAGGATCACTTCCCACAAAATGGCTATCCTTAAAGAAGCTTGAATAAAACTATTAAGCATGAAGAACATAGATGATAACTTAATGTTATTGTGAGAAATACTTATCAATAAAGTTTTGGGTAGAATAGACACCTGAAATTGATAAAAATGTTGAGGGAAACTTCTGTCTAAGGCTTGAAGTTAGAAAATTTAATAACTGCACGTATTATACTAAATATAATGCAAAAGGACATTACAGGACCTTGAAAAGGCCTACTTCATTCCGAACTTACCTAAATGAGGAACTTCCAATGCGCATTCGGACAAAGGAAATTTAGAAGACTTGTATCACGCGGGAACAGTGTAAACTACTTGTTGTATTAGCCTCGGCGAAGTTTTAAATAATGTAAAAATCTCAAAGAACAATAAGCCAATACAAATTTTAACCTTGCCAAGAAAGTAATTTTAACACTACGTAATGTTTTATGCAACGAATCAATTATCCCAAAGGAGAGTTGTCT
>SNQJ01S0106807.1:0-29790 GCA_010110895.2 Picea sitchensis | reverse complement strand
CACAACCATCCACCTTGACCTCCCGGTCATCTCCAAGCACTACCTCTACATCTCCACACTGAGTAAGATCTGTCAAGTGCTCACGAACTGTTGTCATATTGCGAGAGGCACCACTGTCAATATACCAAGTATCTATAGTAGTGGTCCTCGAGGATAGACATGAAATCAAGGAAAATTCCTTGTCAAACTTGGTGGAAAACTCTTCCACCTCTACTGAATATGTTGTTTGTTTCTTCTTCTTGTTTGGACATTGTCCTGCATAGTGCCCAAACTTATGGCAAGCAAAGCACTTGAATTTGCTCATGTCTTTCTTTCCTTCACCCTTGGGCTTCTATCCTCCCTTTGGACCCTTCTTGAACTTCTTCTTTCTAGTGGTAGCAAGAGCCACATTATCCTCCTCATGACCAGTAGATGAACTTCCATGTACATAACCTCTCTCGGTCTCCTCCTGTACAAAGTCATCCCAAAGACGTTCCCAACCGGGAAGCTTCTCCCAAGAAACAATGTCATCCACAAAAACAACCCATTGTTTGGAAACACCATTCAATGTTGTTCTCACAAGATCGTTGTCAGCTATGGCTTCTCCCACAACTCCAAGTTCATCCCTCACCTGTGTCAATCTAGTAAGGTATGTGACCACATTTTCAGTCTTGGTCATTTTTATGCTCTTCAGTTTTTCCCTCAAAACAATCTTCCAGTTCTCATTTGTACTCTGGTACAATTTAGTCAAAGACTCCCACATCTCATAGGCATGTGTCTTCCCCATCAAGTGAGGAATCAAATGATCCTTGATGGAATCAAGAAGAAATCTCTTAGCCTTGATACTCTTCTTAGTATAGGCTGGAAGAAGAGTAGCATCAGTAGGTACCACAACAGGATGAGTAGTGGTATTCTCCACAATATCCCACAACTCGTTCTCTTGCAAAAGCAAGATCATCCTCTACTTCCAAGCACCAAAATTTGTTGTCCCATCAAGTCTATCCTCAACTCTTAGACCAGTAGCCATGACCCTTCTTTTGCTGAAAATCAGAAATTCAAAAAAATTGCCCTGTGAAATGACTGTTGTCCCAACTTTCTATATGCTGAAATCTTTGCTTCCCTTCAACTCAGCTTTGATACCATGTTAAAATTTCAGACCCCAACCCAGTTTCAGTCTCGCTGATTTTTCAGCCAAAGTTAAATTCCCAAACCCAGTTTCAGCACAGTTTCAGCAGAATTTCAGCATATAAAAACTTAGCAGAAAATATACTTTAGAATTGAAACATGAGGATTCTGAACATCGTTTTCAACGCAGAAATAAAATATCAGCAATATGCAAAACTCAAAAAATTTATAGACAGATTTTTGGTCTAACTTTGACCCTGGAAAAACCCACAAGGGGAAAACCAGTAAGAGAGGGATTTTTATTATTTATGGGCTTCTGAGAAATTATTTTACAGCATATTCATCTTTAGAAATTTACACAAACTTATCTAGACATTCCTGTAGATTTTCTCCTCGATTTCTGAACCAGAAATCCATACAACTGTACGGTTGTCCCAGCAAATGTTGTTGTATGGACTGTCTCAAAATTTTTGGCCGAAATTCTGCCAAGACTATACAGAAAACCCAGCTGGAAAAATGCCTTGAAAAACATGGCAGCACCTTGAAAAACGCACCCAGAATTTTCTGTGGTACGGCCCTCAATTTCTGTGCAGATCCATACGGACTGTATGGACTTTTCTCACCCAGAAAAGTGTGCCCATCTCCTTCCTCAATTTCTGTGCCAATTAAATGTTGTACGATAGCCTTGAAAAGCATGTCAATACTCTCAGAAAACACAGCTGTTGTCCACCTCGATTTATGTGCACATTTATTGTTGTACAACCTTCAAAAATCCGTATGGTACGGCCTATTCTTCCTTGTTTCCTGTTGCCTTGAAATCCATGTTGCTCTTTGCCTTGGGATGCGTGCTCTCCTTCAACAAATGTTGTCTCTCTTCTCAATCTCTACCTCTCCCAACTCTCTCTTGCTCTCTCAACAAGAAATAAATGAACTACCCAAGAATGGGTGTGCCCCCTTACCCTAATTGACCTCATGAGGGAAGGTGAGGGGTTTTCTAATCTAACGGTTGAGATTAGATTAGATGGGTGGTTGATATTTGGTGTCTCTTCACTCACCCTCACTTTAGTCATAAAGTCACCTTTTAATTTGCATCTCACAAATTAAATGACTAGGACCCACATTAGGCACTTTCGCCCCCTTAGGCGCCTACAGAAGAGAAACACTTGCCTTGGTACTTTATTTTAATTAAAAATTTAACAAAAAAGTGGCTCCAATGTTTATCAGGCTGAAAGGGATCTTGGCGTACCTGAACGTTCCCCATAAAGTTGTGAAAGTTGTTTTTTATCTATCGTCTAGGTGGACCATGATCTGATTATACCCTGAAAAACTGTCCAACATGGACATCTTCTTGGACCCCACCGCCTTTTGCAGGATAGAGTTCATTTTAGGAAGGGGGTAGTGATCCTTGAGGGACAGTTTGTTTAAATTTCGGAAGTCTACACACAGTCTTATCTCGCCGCTCTTCTTTCTTACAGGCACAAAATTAGCTACCCATTTTGATAACCGCAAAGAAACGATAATCTTAGTGTCGAAAAGTTTCTTTAACTCTTTTTCGATAAGCGACAATAACAGTGGATTTATCCATCTCCACTTCTGTTTGAAAGGTTTATGATCTTCTTTGAGAGGGATAACATGTTGGATTAATTTAGTGTCATACACCTTCAAATCATAATAGCTCCACGTGAAAATGTACGAGAAATCCATCATGAGCTTGACGTAGTCTTTCTTGACCTTTGGACTAAACGTTTTCGATAATTTAATCATTTTCGAGTTCTCCTAAGTCCTGATGTTGCATTCTTCCACGTCCTCTTCGCTTGCAGCGATATTGGGATTTTTAGCCACATCATTTTCGTCAAACATCTTTTCCAGCGGCACTAACCCCTTCAGAATGATGTTATTTTTCAGTTGTACTATGTCCCTTCCTGTGATCTGGTTCTGGAAAGGGTCGTCATTACTGAATGCATCTACGCTCCCATATTTGTCGCAGCAACATTCGTCATCAATGTTTTTGTTAGCGAACTCATCGCTCATCTGAAGAAATCTTTCTCCCTACTTGTCATCCTTAAACACCTGCCAGTATTTGATATTATCAAGCACTCTTGGCCTGTGTTTGACTTCAAACTCATATTTTTTTCTTGGGAATATGGGTATTTTAAAAACCGAAGCTAAGGTGGCCAACACATCGACGATCTGATTTTTCTCCCTTGGGATAGCAAATAGGTCATGCTCTGAAAATTCCTCAAGAGGGTCCAACTCCAAGTTTTTGTATGATCTCAGCCTGGGGTGCTTTGTTTGATATATGCCTTTAACCTAGTTTATGACCAACTCAGATTTTCCATGCACTGTTATCCTCTTTGTGCGTAATTATTTCAACACCTTCAGGCCCAGAATCAGTGCCTCATACTTGGCCATGTTGTTTGTGCATTTGAACGAGAGCTTGTATGAGCACATCTTTATGCCCATTTCAGGGGGGCTTACCCATACACCAGCCCCAACCTATTCTTTGTTGACTACACCATCGAAGCTCATGTCCAATATCTCATTTTCCGCACGGTCTTTTGGGTCGACGCACTTTGTTGCTTCTCAGGCGGTCTTTTGGGTCAGCACACTTTGTTGCTTCCTACGCAGTTTCCTCCTCGGCTGTCATGATGGTTGTCGTCTCTTCCTCTTCAAAACTCGGGTCATCATATAATATAGAAGAACCAACCTCAGTGTCGATAGAGTATTTGTGGTGGTTGTTTGGATGCGTTTTGCTGCTTACCTTGTATTTCAGCAACACTTCTCTGTACAAACATTTGTCCTGGCCAAAAATGGGAATGGTGGCATATGACATGTCCATTTGCAGGGTTTGCTTTAACTTCACAACCCACAATCTGGACAAAAACATGCCAAACTTAGGGGGTATCGCCACCATGAACACGTCCATAACCATGTTCTTCGAAGGAATTTGGGCCAACGACACAACCAATTCCTTGATGAGACCCAAGAAATTGAATTTCTTCGAATCAAAAGAGAAACGGTCTTTGTAGGAACTGGTGATATCGAAACCCAATTCATCCATGATCACCTTTGGCATGAGGTTCTGCGATGCACCATAATAAAGCATGGAATTATGCTGGGTCATGCCATGAAACTTCAGATTGATGTAGAATGGAGGTACGTCCTCAGTATCAGTTGTCTCCTAAACATGACGACCAAACAGAATAGCAGGGTGATCATCTTGCACATTCAACGTATCCGGGGTCCCTCCTATTTTTAACATCGTAATCATCTACTCCTGATACTCTCCATTTCTAATAAGTTCATTGAATCGGAAAAAGATTTTTATTTTAGCCATTTCATGCTCAAAGTTAAAAAGGGGACATACTTTCTCTACCTCTCTTCCACCCGCTTCTCAGTTTTCCTCCGAAGTTTTCTTCAGGGCCTCTTCCTTCGAATTTTCCTTCTCCATCACATCCTTGGTCGTGCTCTTTAGCATCAGTCGCCTTTTGGAAGGGGTGTTCACTGGAGGTTTCCTTACGGGATTCTTCTACTGAGGCTCGGTAGACGCTTCTTTTCTCCTGAGGTTATATTTCTTCTAAAACATCATGATGGCATTTTGATAACCCTTTCTGAACTCTTTTGTTTTTCAGGACAGCACATCATCAGTTTCCCTGATCCATGCATCGTCTGTCTTCAACATCAAATCAAAAAAACATGTGTGGGTTTTTGTCGTCGAAACAATGCATTTGTTCTTCGAACATCTGATATAAGTCTTCATCCACGTAGTTGTTTTGGAATGGAGGCCTTTTCTGCTGGTCACCTTGATCTCTCTTCTTCCTCTATCTGATCTAGGGAACTTGAACCCTTCTGAGGTTCTGATTCCTGAGCTAGGGGTCACGTTGTTCTCGGGCAGTGGGTCTGTTTCCCACGAACATTTTCTCCATTAGCTTCTCCATGGTTCTCATCATTAAGTCAAATTTTTCATCTGTGGATCTCGACGTCGATGGATGCGCATCTCCCTGGGGCTTATTATCGCCTCTGTTGAATCTTTGTTTGATATTCCTCGATGCCATCATGTTTACCTCGACTTCGATCACATTGTTAATTATCGTGTCTAGGTTTTTTTATCTTGTTTCTCTCAACAGCAAGGCGAAGTCATTGTCGAAAGAGTCGATGTATCGAAAGATTCAGCGTATCGAAACTGCGTAGCCCCAAGAGGTGCCTAGATTTCTATGGGAATCAAGTTATATACCTTCATGAAGTGGGCTGAGGGTTCTTTCACTGTCTCCTCCTGCATCTTCTTCATGTTATTGTACTGCGTTAATAGATGAAAGGGGTTCTTCTTGTCTCTCATCTGGTAATGAAGGGCATTTCGAGTGCCGTGAAGTCTTGAATACTTGTTGGTCGTAGGTATTTGAGCCACTTCCTCACCTCCCCCACAAAAATATGTGTGAACAATATCATTTTATCTTCTGCATAGTATACCTCTTCTAGGTCGACAAAATTGTTGAACCAATCCAGATGCTTCTGAGATGAAATGTTCCCTTCAACATCGTAGATCTTAATCATCTGGTTGTAATTCTGGGGAAAGTCATGCAGTTGTGATGGAAGAATGAGGGGGGTGAATCTGGTGGCCATGGCTCTAGGAGGGTTTGGGATCTGAGGGATATTATTAGACACTAGGTCTTGGAATCTCTTCTAGTCGAAAACTATCTCATCCAAGCTGGTTTTCGACTTAGACCTCAACAGAGTTTGCTCAAAAAATTCATCAAACTCAAGGTCATCAATACTTTGTGTGTCATCTTTAGGTAGGGATAGGATTCTTTCTAGGTAATAGAATGGGTCCAATGCTTGTTCTCTAGTCCTGCGCATAATTTTCAAGGGATCGTACACAGGCTCTGTAGGGTTTGGGTTAGGATTTTCTCTGGTATAGATCGCCTTCGGAGCGAGGGTTCCTGAACTGTAATACTTGGGGTTACTGGTATTTTTGACTAGAGTCTCCAGGGTAAAGGATTTCATCTGGTATAGATTTTTTTCCCTCTGTTACCCTCAGGGTCACACTACAACGTTAGTCGTTCTTCCAAGGAAAATCTATTCAATTTTGTCCCCGACAACGACGACAAAATGTTAGCACTCCATAGATTTTTTCATCTAATAAACACACAATGAAGGTAACTATTTCAACCAACTTTGAGGCCCAAAACTAGACTTTCATACCTAGAGAGGGCTCTCTCAGGAGACACGGTCTCAGTGCAGGATATGGCTTTAAAACTTTGGCTAGTTTTAACACTTTGAGATAATGGGTTCTGATTATATTGGCACAATAGAATAATACCTTGGGCTATGGAGTCGATTCGAGAGAAAAACAAAAAAAAATGACTCGGTGACTGAACTTGATAGAATAGGGCTAAGAGAGAAACAATATTTAGTGAAAAATCGTTGTGGTTGGCAAGGAGAAAACACAGGAAGTAACTTGGGGCACCGATGCGGATGAATTCAGAGTTAACTTTTAGAAGAAAAATGTTTTGTCTAAATGGCGTGAACAAGGGGTGTTGTGCAACAAATCCACGGGTTCAAAAATTCGTTCTGATTTAGATATAAAAATATATGAATAAAGATAACAGGAAGCATGTACACAAAGAAAAGAAAACAATACATCAAACTGCTACAATTAGAATCTTTTCATCAAAGTTATAGGACCTTTACATTAAGTTTTGGTCGAACTCAAATATCATACAATAGTTATTGTTTATACTAATTTTTCCAACCAACCTATCTTACATCAAAAATATCAAATATATAGGTGCCAGCGCTACTTCGGCTACCATGCTCTTCTAACTACTATCTCCAAAAACTATGAAACTGATTGTTCTGCGTTACAAAAATTTTCCCATGACGCTTTCCAAAAATAGACAACAAATACATATGGCTATATCATGACTATTTAAAATCCTTCACGGGTATTTGGTCATCGATTAGGTCTCGTCATGAGGGATTGATGTGTCAATGATTTCTTTCGTTCATATGTCTGAATGGACAAGTGTCTGTCAGAGTCCCGTTGTCTGTTGTAACCGATGTGATTTCTATCGCCTGCTCATTTGCTAGGGAAATGTGTGTGGCAAGTGGCTGCAGATAGTCATGGCCATTATCAAGATGGAAAACTATCTTAGGGTGATGACCCCTTCAAAATTTTCAATATTTTCTTTCTGTTTTCGGATACAAGAATGAACTGAGCTAATCTTGTTTCTTCTACTCACTCGCGGAAACTGCGTGGGCTATCTCTACGACCACTTCACATTCTCTGGAGTGTGTTGCATACCTTTCCTCCATCAGCCACTGTGCTTCACATATTTGTACGATCATATATTATGCCTCTCTGAGTTGTCGTTTTATCCACATCGCTTTCCCTTTGCGACCTTGTGTTGTTGATGTTTCCATGGACGTTGTCTCTAGCTATTGTCTCATCTCCCTATTTTCCTGGTACAGTTCGACGATGGCTAGCTCCACCTCCTTCAACTTTTGAGATGTTTCTTGATCCTTTGTACCCATGGTATCCATCCTCCTCGTTCTTCTCCCACTTCCTCAGCTTGTACCTTCCAAAGTCTCCAGGTAGACGGTGCGCATAAGTAATTCTTCAGCAAATGATCGGTGCACAATTCGTTTGGGATTCAGGTTTCCCCAGCTTCCTTATTCTTCCTTGGCCTTCCCCTTCTCTGAGGTATCTATTGTTGGGGAGACATCTCTTATACTATCCTCCCTTCCTTAACAACTCCTTCTACTCTAGGTTTCATGCGGTGTGATGTCGGCATTCTCGTGAGCAAAGGGAAAATGCCCCTTTTATCCGTGGGGATACCTGTTGTGAGTGAGAAATAATCCCAATCACTTTGGCGCTCGGGTCTGGGGATTATTCCACTTTGTGTTCCCTTATTTATAATTTGAGAGGTCTTCATGGTGTGACCAGTATCTATATTGCACACAGTGGACCCGGCAGATTCCCAAGATGGAGAACTTGATCGACCTGGGTCTACTAGAAAACTTACAAATAGAGCCTGGATCTAATTTCGTGAAGAAAATGGGTGAAGAAACTCTGGGATTTATAACAGATCAGGTGAAAAGAATAATTTTGCCAAGGAACATTGAATTCATGGCGACTAGATGTTCCAAATCAAACTATGGATTTTTCATAACACATCCAAACGTGTAAGGTATAGGCAATAAGGGTTGCAGGGCATACATGATAGGAACGTCATGATTTTTCATTCCTTCGGCTTTCATAATGAACTGATAATAGTTATAGCACTCACCGAAGCAACTTCCATTAACTGCTTGACTTGACCTGTGACACATAGAGACTAACTTTTAATAAGACCTGAATCTCTGGGAACAACATGCTCGTACCATTTACGCATGTTTCGGCTCTGACATCCCTTCCCTTTCCCAAGACCCAACTAGACACTTGATGAATTTGACCTCTTGATTGCTACATAACTGAATTCATATGTTTGGACACATGGCCCACAACTCATTTTCTAAAAGACTCAACATAAAACTCAGGGCCTTCACTTCGAGCTTCAATTTTTTGCTGACCTACTGACTCAACACAAAAATAAAATGACTATTTATAATGACAAATGAGTTAAACAAAATTCATTTCATCAGACAATGCTTGAGGAACTTGTCGTTTATAGGCCACTAACCAACGCACTCCCCATTTAGTTCTTCCGGAAAATAAGCATGATTTCCGCGATGTGCATTGATTATGAATGGACCCGTCCACAGATTATCGAACTTTTTGTGCTTTCCTTTGTCCTCATTTCTCACGTCCCATCTCAACACTAGATCACCCAAATGAAAATCCTTTGTCTTAGAATGCTTGTTGAAGGATTTCTTCATCTTTTCCTGGTGAATTTGTGATCAATTGTACACCTCTTCCCTCATCTCTTATGTGTGAACCAACTGGTTTATTCTTCTCTATGCGCCATTTTGCTCGACCTCCGGTTCTTGCAACAATTTTCTAATAGGAAACATGAGTGTAGTAGGGAAAATTGCATATGTGTCGTATAAAATCTGGAAAGTTGACGTTGAGATGGACTTTTTGGTGGTAACCTGATCTTCCCATAGCACATAGATAAGATTTTTATGCCAATCTTTCTTATTGTCCTGCAGGAGCCTTTTGGTGATCCTGGTTAGGATTTTATTTGAGAATTTTGGTAACCTGTTTCCTTGTGGGTAGTACATCATAGAATGCCCCGGGGTTATATTGTAATATTGGAAAAAAAATTCCATCCTCTTAGACTTGAATGTGGTCGCGTTGTATGTTATGATCTTGATGGGAAATCTGACTCTCAATAAGATGTGTGTCTCCAGAAATTGGATGATGACTGTGTCGGTAGCTTGCTTCATGGGGATCGCTTCTATCCATTTTGTGAAGTAGTCGGTGGTCATGAGTATCCATTTGTGCTACGCCGAGGATGGCAAATTTATTTCCCCTATGAAATCTAAACCCCACTGCATGAACGATACTTCGACTGAGATCATATTTAGTGGCAGGGGCTGCAACTTTCTTCTCCCATTGAAAATATGACATTCATGGCAGCTAGAGACTTCTTTGTACATGTCTGCAAAAATTGTAGGCCAATAGTAACCCACTCTTACGATTTTGTGCACGGTGGTTTTCCAGTAATTGTGTCCCTTGAAATCACCCTTGTGAAATTATTGTGTGGCTCATTTCACATCGTTTTCTAGCAAACAACTCAACAACATTCCCCCAGGATCTTTCTAGTAGAGTGATTTATCCAAGATGCAGAACTTAACCGCATTAATATTTAGAAATTGGGCCTTGATATTACTTAATCCTAGAGGGTCCTGGAGATTCTTCAACACATAGATGATGTCTTCATGCCATGATGAATCAACGAATTCCTGGGACACCTACACAGTCATTTCTTCCTAAGGATTTTCTGGCAGATCGGCAATGAAATTCATTCCCACATCATCGCAATCCGACTGCACCATTATCTTCGCAAGGACCTGACCTTTAATTAGTTTCGTCGACTTAATTTCTAGGTCGTATTCCAACATTCCTGCTATCCACTTACCTTTCCTTCCTTCGGGGTCGGACTAAGTCAGGATATCCTTTACTGAGTTGTTGGGCACATAAGAAATGATGTGGGAATGCAATATGTATGTCCTGAACTCCTTCAAGGCTTTCACCAAGGCATATGCTTGTTTTAACATAATGTCATACTTTAGAGGAGCATCCCATAACATCCTGCTGAAGTAAGTTATGGGCTTCTCGAAGTTCTACTTGTCTTTCTGTAACAACACGCCGACAATCGTATGCTCTGAGGTGAATGAAAACAGGATGAAATCTTTGGTTAAATCTACACTGGATAGCACAGGAGCTCTAGTCAATGCCACCTTGATATCTTGAAACGATTTCTTGGATTACGGGTTCCACTTGATTTCATTTCCCTTTCTGAGCATGCATGTGATATGATTTATAATCTCTGCCATGTTCGAGATGAATCTCCTCAAGAAGTTTACTTTTCCCAGGAAGGATTTCACTTCTTTTTTACTATGCGGAGTGTCGATATTCAATATTCCTTCAACCCTGTTGGGGTCTATCTTAATTCCTTCCTTCGAGATAATGTGTCCCAACAAATTCCCTTATTTAACCCCAAAATGTGTTTTCTTTGGATTTAGCGATATGCTGAACTTTCTGCACTTCTAGAAAAATTTCTTCATATGCTCGAGGTGTTGTTCATCAGAGGAAGATTATATCGTGATGTCATCTAGATAGATCAGAATGAACTTCTCCTTTTCGTCAGCAAACATGATGTCCATTGCCCTCCAAAAAGTGGCTCCAATGTTTATTAGGCTGAAAGGCATCTTGGCGTACCTGAACGTTCCCCATAATGTTGTGAAAGTTGTTTTTTATCTATCATCTAGGTGGACCATGATCTAAATATACCATGAAAAACCGTCCAACATGGACATCTTCTTGGACCCCACCACCTTTTGCAGGATAGAGTCCATTTTAGGAAGGGGGTAGTGATCCTTGAGGGACACTTTGTTTAAATTTCGGAAGTCTACACACAGTCTTATCTCGCCGCTCTTCTTTCTTACAGGCACAAAATTAGCTACCCATTTCGAGAACTACAAGGAAACAATAATCTTAGTGTCAAAAATTTTCTTTAACTCTTTTTCGATAAGCGACAGTAACAATGGATTTATCCGTCTCCACTTCTGTTTGAAAGGTTTATAATATTCTTTGAGAGGGATAACATGTTGGATTACTTTAGTGTCATAAGCCTTCAAATCATCATAGCTCCACGTGAAAACATCTGGTAAATCCTTGATGAGATTGACGTAGTCTTGCTTGACCTCTGGACTAAGAATTTTAGATAATTTGATCATTTTTGAGTTCTCCTCAGTCCCGATGTTAAAGTCTTCCACGTCTTCTTCGCTTGCAGTGATATTGGGATTTTTAGCCACGTCATTTTCGTCAAACATCTTTTCCAGCGGCACTAACCCCTTCGAAATGATGTTATTTTTTAGTTGTATTATGTCCCTTCCCGCGATCTTGTTCTGGAAAGGGTCGTCATTACTGCACGCATCTCCACTCCCATATTCGTCGCAACAAAATTCATCATCAATGTTTATGTTAGCGAACTCATCGCTCATCTGAAGAAATCTCTCTACCTGCTTGTCATCCTCAAACACCTACCAATATTTGATATTATCAAGCACTTCTAGCTTGTGTTTGACTTCAACCTCTTTTTTTTTGTTTGGGAATATGGGGATTTTAAAAACCAAGGCTGAGGTGGCCAACGCATCGGTGATCTATTTTTTCTCCCTTGGGATAGCAGATAGGTCATGCTCTGAAAATTCCTTGAGAAGGTCCAGCTCCAAGTTTTTGTATGATCTCAGCCTGGGGTACTTTGTTTGATATATGCCTTTAACCTAGTTTATGACCAGTTAAGAGTTTCATTGCACTGCTATCTTCTTTGCGCATAATTATTTCAACAGCTTCAGGCCTAGAATCAGTGCCTCATACTCGGCCATGTTGTCTGTGCATTCGAACACAAGCTTGTATGAGCACAACTTTGTGCCCACTTCAGGGGGGCTTACCCATAGATCGACGCCAACCCCTTCTTTGTTGACCATGCCATCGAAACGCATGTCCCATATCTCTTTTTCCATGCGGTCTTTTGGGACAACGCACATTGTTTATTCTCGCATGGTCGTTTGGGTCAGTGCACTCTACTACTTCCCATGCAGTTTCCTCCTCGGATGTCGTGATGGTTGTCCTCTCTTCCTCTTCAAAACTCGGGTCATTGTATAATATATAATAACCAACCTCAGTGTCGATGGAGTATATGTGGTGGTTGTTTGGATGCATTTTGCTCTTACCATGTATTTCAACAACACTTCTCTATACAAACATCTGTCCTGGCCAATAATGGGAATGGTGGCTTATGACATGTCCATTTCCAGGGTTGCCTTTAACTTCACATCCCACGATCTTGACAACAGCATGCTAAAATTAGGGAGTTTGTCCGCCACGACCACATCCATAACCATGTTCTTCGAAGGAATTTGGGCCAACGACACAACCAAGTCCTTGATGACACTCAAGCACTTGAATTTCCTCGAATGAAAAGAGAAAAGGTCCTTGTAGGGCCTAGTGATATCCAAGCCCAATTCATCCATGATCCCCTTTGGCATGAGGTTGTGAGACACACCAGAATATAGCATGGCGTTATGCAGGTTCATGCCATGAACCTTCAGAATGACGTAGAATGAAGGTACATCCTCAGTATCAGTTGTATCCTCAATGTAATAGTAGGGCGATCATCTTACACATTCAATGTATTCGGGTCCCCTCCTATTTTTAACATTTTATTAATCTTCTCTCGATACTCTCCTTTTCTGATAAGTTCACTGAACGGGACAGAGATTTTGATTTTAGCCATTTCATTCTCAAAGTTAAAAGGGGGACAGACTTTCTCTACCTCTCTTCCACCCACTTCTCGGTTTGCCTCCGGAGTTTTCTTCAGGGCCTCTTCCTTCGAATTTTCCTTCTCCATCTCATCCTTGGTCGTGCTCTCTAGCCTCAGTCAGCATGTGGAAGCGGTGTTCGTTGGAGGTTTCCTGATGGGATTTGTCTACTGAGGCTCGGTAGACACATCTTTTCTCCTGCGGTTATATTTCTTCTGAAACAACATGATTTCATTCTGATAACCCTTTCTAAACTCTTATGTTTCCCAGGACAGTGCATCATCAGTTTCCCTGATCCATTGATCGTCTGTCTCTAAGATCAAATCATCATTTTGGATCATGTATCGATCATGTTCACTCTTTGTAAAAAAACCACATTGGTTTTTGTCGTCGAAACAATGCATTTATTCTTTGAACATCTGATAGAAGTCTTCGTCCATGTAGTTGTTTTGTAAAAAAACATTGATCTCTCTTCTCCCTCTATCTGATCTGGGGAAATTGAACCCTTCTGAGGTTCTGATTCCTGGGTTGGGGGTCATGTTGCTCTCGGGCAGTGGGTTTGTTTCCCATGAACATTTTCTCCATTAGCTTCTCCATGGTTCTCATCATTAAGTCAAATTTTTCTTCTGTGGATCTCGACGTTGATGGATGCACATCTCCCTGGGGCTTCTTATCGCCTCTGTTGAATATTTGTTTGATCTTCCCCGACGCCATCATGTTTACCTCGACTTCGATCGCATTGATAATTATCGTGTCTAGGTTTGTTGATCATCTTTCTCTCAACAACTAGGCAAAGTCGTTGTCGAAAGAGTCGACGTATCGCGACTGCGCAGCCCCGAGAGGTGGTTAGATTTCTGTGGGAATCGAGTTATATACCTTCATGAAGCGGCTGAGAATTATTTCACTGTCTCCTCCTATTCCTTCTTCATGTTATTGTACTTCGTTAACAAATTAAAGGTGTTCTTCTTGTCTCCCCATCTGGTAATGAAGGTCGTTTCGAGTGCGGTAAAGTCTTGAATACTTGTTGGTCGTAGGGATTTGAGCCACTTCCTCACCTCCGCTACAAAAATATGCGTGAACAATCTCATTTTCTCTTCTGCATAGTATACCTCTTTTAGGTCGACAAAATCGTTGAACCAATCCAGATGCTTCTGAGATGAAACGTTCCCTTCAACATCGTAGATCTTAATCCTCTCACTGTACTTATGGGGAAAGTCATGTAGTTGGGTTGGCAGAATGAGGGGGGTAAATCTGGCAGCCATGGCTCTAAGAGGGTTTGGTATCTGAGGGATATATTTAGACACTAGGGCTTGGAATCTCTTCTGGTCAAAAACTATCTCGTCCAGGTTGGTTTCCGACTTAGAACTGAATAGAATTTGCTCAAAAAATTCATCCAACTCAAGGTCGTCAATACTTTGTGTGTCATATTTGGGTAGGGACAGGATTCTATCTAGGTGATAGAACGGGTCTGACACTTGTTCTCTAGTCCTGTGCAGAAATATCTTGGGATCGTACATAGGCTCTGTAGGGTTTGGGTCAGGATTTTTTCTNTCAATACTTTGTGTGTCATATTTGGGTAGGGACAGGATTCTATCTAGGTGATAGAACGGGTCTGACACTTGTTCTCTAGTCCTGTGCAGAAATATCTTGGGATCGTACATAGGCTCTGTAGGGTTTGGGTCAGGATTTTTTCTGGTATAGATCGCCTTCAAAGCCAAGGTTCCTGAACTTCACTACTTGGGGCTACTACTGTTTTTGAATGGAGTCTCCAGGGTAAAGGATTAAATATGGTACAAATGTTTTTCCTTTTTTATCCTCAGGGGTCACACTACAATGTTAGTCGTTCTCCCAGGGAAAATATATTCAATTTTGTCCCCGACAATGGTGCCAGAATGTTAGCACTCCATAAATCTATTCAGTTGATAAACAAACAATGAAGGTAACTATTTCAACCAACTTTGAGGCCCGAAACTAGACTTTCATACCTGGAGAGGGATATCTCGGGAGACACGGTCTCAACGCAGGATATGGCTTTAAAACTTTGGCTAGTTTTAACACCTTTGAGATAATGGGTTATGGTTATATTGGCGCAATAGAATAATACCTTGGGCTATGGATTCGATTTGAGAGAACAACAGAAACAAATGACTCGGTGACTGAACTTGAGAGGATAAGTCCAAGAGAGAAACATTATTCAGTGCAAAATCATTGTGGCTGGAGAAGAAAAAACACAGGAAGTAACTCGGAGCATCGATGCGGATTAATTCGGATTTAACTTTTAGAAGAAAAACGTTTTGTCTAAATGGCGCGAACAAGGGGAATTGCACAACGAAATCATAGGTTCAAAAATCCTTTCTGATTTAGATATTAAAAGATATGAATAAATATAGCAGGAATCACGTACGCAAAGAAAGGAAAATAATACATCCAACTTCTACAATTAGAACCTTTTCATCAAAGTTACAGGACCTTTGCATTAAGTTTTGGACGAACTCAAATTTCATACAATATTCATTGTCTATACTAATTTTTCCAACCAACCTGGCTTACATTGAAAAGATCAAATAGATAGGTTCGGGCGCCGCTTCGGCTACCCTGCTCTTCTAACTACTATCTCCAAAAGC
This sequence comes from Picea sitchensis, assembly GCA_010110895.2. Taxonomy (NCBI): domain Eukaryota; kingdom Viridiplantae; phylum Streptophyta; class Pinopsida; order Pinales; family Pinaceae; genus Picea; species Picea sitchensis. The sequence continues at coordinate 14,077 of SNQJ01S0106807.1, read as the reverse complement.
TAGGAAACTAATTGTTCTGCGTTACAAAACTCTTCGCATGACGCTTTCCAAAAATAAACAACAAATACATCTGGCTACATCATGACTATTTGAAATCCGTTGCGGGGATTCGATCATCGATCAGGTCTCATCACGAGGGAGTGATGTGTCAATGCTTTCCTTCGATCATATGTTTGAATGGACAATTGTTTGTCAGAGTCCCATTGTCTGTTGTAACAGATGTGATTTTTGTCGCGTGCTCATTTGCTACGGAAATGTGCGCGACAAGTGGCTGCAGACAGTCATGGCCATTATCAAAATGGAAAAATGTCTTAGGTCTATGTCCCCTTAAAAATTGTCAATATTTTCTTTCTGTTTTTGGATACAAGAACGAACTAAGAGAATATTTTTTCTTCTCCTCGCTGGAAACTGCGCGGGCTATCTCTACGACCGCTTCACATTCTCTGGAGTGTTTTGCATACCTCTGTTAGTCGTTGTGCTTCAAATAGTTGTACAATCATATCCTACACCTCTCTAAGTTGTCATTTTAGCCACGTCATGTTCCCTTCGCGACCTTGTGTTGCTGATACTTCCATGGACTTTGTCACTAGTTGTTGTCTCAGCTCCATGTTTTCCTGGTACATTTTGACGATGGCTAGCTTCACCAGCTTCAGCCGTTGAGATGTTTCTTGATCCTTTGTACTCATGGATCCATCCCCCTCATTCTTATCCCACTTCCTCAACTTGTACCTTCCAAACTCTCTAGGCAGATGGTGCCCATAAGTAATTCTTCAGCAAACAATCGATGCGCGGTTTGTTTGGGATTCGAGCTTCCACAACTTCCTTATTCTTCCTTGGCCTGCCCCTTCTCTGAGGTATCCTTTGATGGAGAGACGGGGATTCTATTGTCCTTCCTTCCTATGGAGTTCCTTCCACACCAATTTTCATGCGGTGTGATGTCTTCGTTCCCACGGGCAAAGGGAAAATCCCCCTTTTATCCTTGGAGATGCCTATTGTGAGTGAGAAAGAATCCCAATCACTTTAGGGCTCGGGTCTAGCGATTTTTCCACTTCGCATGCCCTTATTTATGTTTTGAGAGGTCTCCATGGCGCGACCAATATCTATCTTGCATGTAGTGGACCCGATGGAAGCCCAAGGTGGAGAACTTGATCGACCTGGGTCTACAAGAAAAATTACAAACAAAGCCTAGATCTGACTTCGTGAACAATATGGGTGAAGAAACTCTTTGATTTCTAACAAATCGTTTAGAAGGAAGAATCGTGCCAAGGAAAATTCAATTTATGGCAACTAGATGTTCCGAATCGAACTACGGATTTTTCATAACACATCCCCACGTGTAAGGTACAGGCGATAAGGGCTGCAAGGCATACATGATACGAACACCACGATTTTTCATTCCTTATTCTTTCATAATGAACTGATAATAGTTACAACACTCACCAAAGAAACTTCCATTAACTGCTTGACTCGACCTGGGGCATGTAGAGACTAACTTTTAATAGGACCCGACTCTCTGGGAACAACATGCCCGTACCATTTACGCATGTTTCAACTCCGACATCCCTTCCATTTCCCAAGAGCCAAACAACCACTTGCTAACTTCGACCCCTTGATTATTACGTAACTGAATTCACATGTTTGGACACATGGCCCAGAACTCAACCAAAAGCCGACTCTAACTGAAAGAAAAATGGTGGTGCTAATAGTTGGGTCCAACGGGGATGTTATCCTCCCCGCGAGGTAGAAAAGAATAGTAGACCAGGTTTCTGACCATTGGGCCTTAATTTGAATCTTCGACACTGCAATTGAAAAATAAAAAGAAACATAAAGCTATCGACGCATTTTCTAAAAGACTCAGCATAAAACTTAGGGCCTTCACTTCAGTCTTCAATTTTCTTCTAACCTACTGAATCGATACAAAAATAAAACAACTATTTACAATGACAAATGACTTAAACGAAATTCATTTCATCAGATAATGCTTGAGGAACCTGTTGTTTACAGGCCCCCAACCAATGCACTCCCCATTTAGTTCTTCCAGAAAATAATCATTATTTCCACGATGTGCACTGATTCTAAATGGAAATGTCCACAGATTATCAAACTTTATGTGCTTTCCTTTCTCCTCATTTCTCACATCCCATATCAACACTAGATCACCCAAACAGAAATCCTTTGGCTTGGAACGCTTGTCGAAGGATTTCTTCATCTTTTCCTAGTGGAGATGTGATTGATTGTACACATGTTCCCTCATCTGTTGTGTGTGAACCAGCTGGTTTATTCTTCTCTACACGCCATTTGGCTCGGCCTCCTATTCTTGCAACAATTTTATGATGGGCAACCCAAGTGTGGTAGGGAAAATTGTGTATGCGTTGTATAGAATATGGAAAGGTGACGTTTACATGGAATGTTTGGTGGTAACCCGATCTTCCCACAACACATAGATAATATTTTTATGCCAAGCTTTCTTATTGTCTTGCAGGAGGCTTTTGTTGATCCTGGTTAGTATTTTATTTGAGGATTCTGCTAAGCCCTTTCTTTGTGGGTAGTACGTCATAGAATGCCCCAAGGTTATATTGTAATCTTGTAAATATTTTTCCATCCTCTTAGAGTTGAATGTGGTCGCGTTGTCTATTATGATCTTGACGACACATCTGAATCTCAATAAGATGTTTGTCTCCCAGAATTGGATGATGACTGTGTCGGTAGCTTGCTTCGTGGGGATCACTTATATCCATTTCGTGAAGTAGTCGGTGGTCGTGGGTATCCATTTGTTCTACGTCGAGGATGGGGGATTTATTTACCCTATGAAATCCAAACCCCACTGCATGAACGATGCTTTGAATGAGATCAAGTTTAGTGGCAGGGGCTGCAAATTTCTTCTCCCATTTAAAATATGACATTCATGGCAGCTGGAGACTTCTTTGTACACGCCCGCAAAAAATGTAGGCCAATAGTACCCCGCTCTTACAATTTTTTGCGCGATGGTTTTCTAGTAATGGTGTCCCTTGAAGCCACCCTTGTGAAATTATTTTATGGCTTGCTTCCCATTGGTTACCAACAAACAGCTCAACAACATTCCCCCAGGATCTTTCCAATAGAGTGAGTTATCCAGGATTCAGAAATTAACCGCTTTAATCTTTAGAAATCAGGCCTTGGTCTTACTTACGCCCAGAGGGGCTTGAAGATTCTTCAACACATAGATGATGTCTACATACCATGGTGAATCGATGAATTCCTATGACACCTGCGCAGTATTTTCTTCCTAAGGACTTTCTGACAGATCGGCAACGAAATTCATTCCCACATCACTGCAATCCCACTGCACAATTATCTTCGCAAGGACCTGACCTTTAATTAGTTTCGTCGGCTTAATTTCTAGGTCATATTCCAGCATGTCGGCTATCCACTTACCTTTCCTTCCTTCGGGGTTGGGGTGAGTCAAGATATCCTTTATTGAGTTGTTGGGCACATAAGCAATGGCGTGGGAATGCAATATGTACGTCCTGAACTCCTTCAAGGCTTTCATCAAGGCATATGCTTGTTTTTACATAATGTCATACCTTAGAGGAGAATCCTGCAGCGTCCTGCTGAAGTAAGCTACGGGCTTCTCGAAGTTCTGTTTGTCTTTCTGTAACAACCCACTGGAAATCGTATGCTGTGAGGCGAATGAAAATAGGATGAAATCTTTGGTGAAGTTTGGAATAGATAGCACAGGATCTCTAGTTAATGCCACCTTGATATCTTCAAACGATTTCTTGGATTTTTGGTTCCACTTGATCTCATCTCCCTTCCTGAGAATGCATGTGATATGCTTTATAATATCTGCCAGGTTCGGGATGAATCTCCTTAAGAAGTTTACTTTTCCCATGAAGGATTTCACTTTTTTATTTATTGCGCAGAGTGTCGATATTCAGGATTCCTTCAACCTTGCTGGGGTCTATCTTAATTCCTTCCTTCGAGATAATGTGTCCCAAAAACTTCCCTTCTTCCACCCAAAAATGAGATTTCTTTGGATTTAGGGATATGCCGAACTTCTTGCACTTCTGGAAAACTTTCTTCATATGCTCGAGGTGTTGATTGTCAAAGGAATATTATATTTTGATGTCATCCAGATAGATCACAATGAACTTGTCCTTTTCTTCAGCAAACACAATGTCCATTGGCCTCCAAAAAGTGGCTCCAACGTTCATCAGGTTGAAAGTCATCTTGGCATACATGAACGTTCCCCATGAAGTTGTGACAGTTGTTTTTTCTCTATCATCTGGGTGGATTATGATTTGACTATACCCTAAAAAACCGTCTAAGATTATACCAAACAAAGAAACGATAATCTTAGCGTTGAAAATTTTCTTTAACTCTTTTTCGATAAGTGGCAGTCGTAGGGGATTTATCTGTCTCAGCTTCAATTTGAAAGGTTTCTAATATTCTTTGAGAGGGATAACATGTTGGATAACTTTAGTGTCATGCACCTTCAAATCATCATAGCTCCATGTGAAAACATCCAAGAAATCCTTCATGATCTTGACGTAGTCTTTCTTGACCTCTCGCCTGAGCGTTTTTGATAATTTGATAATTTTCGAGTTCTCCTTAGTCCCAATGTTGTAGTATTCCACGTACTCTTCGCTTGCAGTGATATTGGGATCTTTAGCCACGTCATTTTCATCAAACATATTTTCCAACGGCACTAACTCCTTCGGAATTATGTTATTTTTCAGTTGTATTATGTCCCTTCCCGCGATCTGGTTCTAGAAAGGGTCATCCTTACTACATGCATCTGCGCTCTCATTCTCATCGCAACAACATTTGTCATCAATGTTTATGTTAGCGAACTCATCGCTCATATGAAGAAATCTTTCTACCTGCTTGTCATCCTCAAACACCTGCCAGTATTTGATATTATCAGGCCTTGTCGGCCTATGTTTGACTTCAACCTCGTATTTTTTGTTTGGGAATATGGGTGTTTTAAAAATTGAGTCCAAGGTGGCCAACACATCGGTGATATGATTTTTCTCCCCTGGGATAGCAGATAGGTTATGCTCTGAAAATTCTTAGAGAAGGTCCAACTCCAAGTTTCTATAAGATCTCAACCTAGGGAGATTTATTTGATATATGCCTTTAACTTGGTTTATGACTAGTTTGGAGTCTCCGCGCACTACTATCCTCTTTTCCCGTAATTATTTCAACACCTTCAGGCCCAGAATCAGTGCCTCATACTTAGCCATGTTGTTTGTGCATTCGAACACGAGCTTGTATGAGCACAACTTTGTGCCCACTTCAAGGGGGCTTACCCATACGTTGGCCCCAACCCCTCCTTTTCTGATCGCTCTGTCGAAACGCATGTCCCATATCTTGTTTTCCACACGGTCTTTTGGGTTGGTGCACTCTGTTGCTTCTGATGTGATCTTTTGGTTCAGCGCACTGTGTTGCTTCGCGCGTAGTTTCCTCCTCGAATGTCATGATGGTTTTCACCTCTTCCTCTTCAAAAATCCGGTCATTGTAGAATATAGAAGAACCAACCTCAGTGTTGATGGATTATATTGGGTGGTTGTTTGGTTGCGTTTTTCTTCTTACGATGTATTTTAGAAACACTTCTCTGTATAAATGCCTATGCTGGCCAAAAATGGGAATGGTGGTGTATCACATGTCCATTTCCAGGATTCCCTTTAACTTCACAGCCCACGATATGGACAACGACATGATAATATTATGGGGTATGTCCGCCATGACCACATCCATAACCATGTTCTTCGAAGGAATTTGGGCCAATGACACGACCAACTCCTTGATGAGACCCAAGCACTTGAATTTCCTCAAATCAAAAGAGAAAAGGTCCTTGTAGGGCGTGGTGATATCCAAACCTAATTCATCCATGATAACCTTTGGCATGAGGTTGCACGATGCACCAAAATATAGCATGGCATTATGCAGGGTCATGCCATGAACCTTCAGACTGACGTAGAACGAAGGTACATCCTCAGTATCAGTTGTCTCCTCAATGTGAGGCAACGTGAGGACCAAACATAATAGCAGGGTGATCGTCTTGCACATTCAACGTATCGAGGGTCCCTCCAATTTTTAACATTTTAATAATCTTCTCCCGATACTCACCCTTTCTGATAAGTTCATTGACCGGGACACAGATTTTGATTTTATCCATTTCATGCTCAAAGTTAAAAGGGGGACATAATTTCTCTACCTCTCTTCCACTCGCTTCTCGGTTTTCCTCCATAGTTTTCTTCGGGGCCTCTTCCTTCGAATTTGACTTCTCCATCACACCCTTGGTCATGCTATCTAGCCTCAGTCAGCTTGTGGAAGGGGTCTCCGCTGGAGATTTCCTTACGAAATTCGTCTATTGAGGCTCGGTAGATGCTTCTTTGCTCCTGAGGTTATATTTCTTTTGAAACTGCATGATGAAATTCTGATAACCCTTTTTGAACTCTTCCATTTCCTGGGACAATACATCATCAGTTTCCCCAATCCATGCATCGTCTGTCTCCATCATCAAATCATCGTTTTGGCTCATGTATCGATCATGTTCGCTCTTTGTCAAAAACATGCATGGGTTTTTGTCATTGCAATAATGCATTTGTTCTTCGAACATATGATAGAAGTCTTCATCCGCATAGTTGTTTTGGAATGGAGGCCTTGTCTGTTGGTCACCTTGATCTCTCCTCTCCCTTTGTATGATCTAGGGAACTTGACCCCTTCTAAGTTTCTAATTCCTGGGCTAGGGGTCATGTTGTTGTCGGGCACCAAGTCTATTTCCCACAAACATTTTCTCCATTAGCTTCTCCATGGTTCTCATCATTAAGTCATTTTTTTCTTCTGTGGATCTCGACGTCGATGGATGTGCATCTCCCTAGGGATTCTTATCGCCTCGGTGGAATATTTGTTTGATATTCCCCGACGCCATCATGTTTACCTCGACTTTGATCACAATGCTAATTATCGTGTCTAGGTTTGTTGATATTCTTTCTCTCAACAGCAAGGCGAATTCATTGTCGAAAGAGTTGGCATATCGCAACTACGCACCCTTGGGAGGTGGTTGGATTTTTGTGGGAATCGAGTTATATACCTTCATGAAGCGAGCTGAGAATTCTCGCACTGTCTCCTCCCGTGCCTTCTTCATGTTATTGTACTACGTTAATAACTGAAACGGGTTCTTCTTGACTCTCCATATAGTATTGAAGGTCATTTCGAGTGTGGCAAAGTCTTGAATACTTGTTGGTTGTAAATATTTTATCCACTTCCTCACCTCCCCCAAAAAAATATGTGCGAATAATCTCATTTTCACTTCTGCATAGTATACCTCTTCTAGGTCGACAAAACTGTTGAAGGAATCCAGATGCTTCTCAGATGAAACGTTCCCTTCAACATCGTAGAGCTTAATCCTCTGTCTGTAATTCTGGGGTAAGTCATGCAGTTGGGCTGGCAGAATGAGGGGGTAAAATCTGGCAGGCATGGCTCTAGGAAGGTTTGGTATCTGAGGGATATTATTAAACACTAGGGCTTGAAATCTCTTCTGGTTGAAAACTATCTTGTCCAAGCTGGTTTCTGACTTAGACCTGAACAAAGCTTGCTCAAACAATTCATTAAACTCAAGTTCGTCAATACTTTGCATGATGTTTTTAGGTTTGGACAAGATTATGTCCAGGTAATAGAATGGGTCTGACACTTGTTCCCTAGTCCTGCGCAGAATTTTCTCATGATTGTACACAGGCTCTATAGGGTTTGGGTCAGGATTTGCTCTAGTATAGATCGTCTTCGTAGCCAGGGTTCCTGAACTGCACTACTTGGGGCTACTGGTATTTTTGACTGGAGTCTCCAGGGTAAAGGTTTTCATCCGGTACAAATGTTTGTCCCTCTATTACCCTCAAGGGTCACACTACAACGTTAGTCATTCTCCCAGGGAAAATCTATTCAATTTCGTCCCCGGCAACGATGCCAGAATGTTAGCACTCCGTAAATCTATTCGGTTGATAAACAAACAACGAAGGTAAGTATTTCAACCAAATTTGAGACCTGAAACTAGCCTTTCATACTTAGAGAGGGATCTCTTGGGAGACACGGTCTCAACACAGGATATGGCTTTAAAACATTGGCTAGATTTAACACCTTTGAGATAATGGGTTATGGTTATATTGGTGCAATAGAATAAGCCTTGGGCTATGGAGTTGATTCAAGAGAAAAATGGAAACAAGTGACTCGATGATCGAACTTGAGAGGATAAGGCTAAGAGAGAAATAATCTTCAGTGAAAAATCATTGTGGGTGGCGAGGAGAAAACACAGGAAGTAACTCGGAGCACCTCTTCTAATGAATTCAGAGTTATCTTTTAGAAGAAAAAGGTTTTGTCTAAATGGTGCGAACAAGGGTCATTGCGCAACGAATCCATAGGTTCAAATATTCGTTCTGATTTAGATAGAAAAAGATATGAATAAAAATAACAGTAAGAACGTATGCAAATAAAGGAAAACAATACATCCAACTGCTACAATCAGAATATTTTGATCAAAGTTACAGGACCTTTGTGTTAAGTTTCGATCGAACTCAAATTTCATACAATAGTTACTGTCTATACTAATTTTTCCAACCAACCTGGCTTACATCGAAAATATAAAATATATAGGTGAGGGCGCCACTTGGGATACGCTTCTTTTCTAACTACTATCTCCAAAAACTAGGAAACTGATTGTTCTGCATTACAAAACTCTTCGCATGACGCTTTCCAAAAATAGACAACAAATACATCCGACTACATCATGACTGTTTGAAATCCACCACGGGGATTTAATTATCGATCAAGTCTCTTCATGAGGGAGTGATGTGTCAATGCTTTCCTTCGGTCAGATGTCTGAATGGACAAGTGTTTAGCAGAGCCCCATTGTCTGCTGTAACGGATGTGATTTATGCCGTGTGCTCATTTCTTGGGGAAATGTGCACAAAAAGTGGCTGCAGACAATCATGGCCATTATGAAAATGGAAAAATGTCTTAGGGTGATGTCCCCTTAAAAAAATTCAATATTTTCTTTCTGTTTTCGGATAGAGGAACAAACTCAACAAATCTTGTTTCTTCTACTTACTGGAGGAAACTGCGCGGGCTATCTCTACAACCGCTTCCCATTCTCTAGATTTTTTTGTATACCTTTCCTATGTTAGCCTCTACGCTTCGTGTAGTTGTACGATCGTATCCTATGCCTCTTTGAGTTGTCATTTTAGCCACGTCGCATTCCCTTTTTGACCTTGTGTTGTTGATGCTTCCATGGAATTTGTCACTAGCTGTTGTCTGAGCTCCCTATTTTCTTGGTACAGTTCAACAATGGATAGCTTCGCCTACTTCAGCTACTAATATGTTTCTTGATCCTTTGTACCCGTGGAATCCATCCTCCTCATTCTAATCCCACTTTCTCGTCTTGTACCTTCCAAAGTCTCTAAGAAGACGATGCACATAAGTAATTCTTCAGCAAAAGATCGATGCGTGGTTCGTCCGAGATTCGTGTTTCCCCAACTTCCTTATTCTTCCTTGGCCTATCCCTTCTCTGAGATATCTTCTGTTTGGGAGAAGATGCTTCTACTTTCCTTCCTTCCTGCGCAATTCCTTCCACACCAAGTTTCACACGGTGTGATTTCTTTGTTCCCGTGGGCAAATTGAAAATCCCCCTATTATCCTTGGGGATGCCTATTGTGAGTGAGAAATAATCCCAATCACTTTCGAGCTTAGGTTTGGCGATTCTGCCAATTTGCGCACCCTTATTTATTTTTTGAGAGCTCTCCATGGTGTGACCATTATCTATCTTGCGCACAATGGAATCGGCAGATGCCCAAGGTAGAGAACTTGATCGACCTGGATCTACGAGAAAACTTAGAGACAGAACCTGGATCTGATTTGACGAAAAAAATGGGTGAAGAACCTCTGGAATTTATAACATATTGGACGGAAGGAAGAATCGTGCCTAGGAACCCTGAATTCATGGAGACTAGATGTTCTAAATCAAACTACGGATTTTTCATAACACATCCCCGCATTTAAGGTACAGACGATAAGGGTTGCAGGGCATATATGATACGAACGCTGTGATTTTTCATTCCTTCATCTTTCATAATGAACTTATAATAGTTATAGCACTCGTTGAAGCGACGTCCATTAAATTCTTGACTCGACCTGGGGAACATAGAGACTAACGTTTAACAGGACCCGACTCTCTGGGAACAACATGCTCGTAACATTTATGTATGTTTAGCTCTGACATCCCTTCCCTTTCCCAAGGGTCAACCGACTAGTTGCTGACTTTGTTGGCATTTTTTACGGGAAGTGTGTGCTTTTTATTGATGGCAAGAACAATAGCGAACCAAACCAACAATGTAGAATATGAGAAATCTCAGAAGAGATAGCGGTCCAGAAGTGAAGACGAGTTACAAGAGACGGACTCATAGGAGGAGCAAAGGTCGAGACCCGTGAACACTTAGAAAAACTTCTAAGTTAGAGAGATCAAAATCTTGGGAGGAAGAGTGACAGTGGTCATTGGATCACCGATCTAGAGGACCAAAAACCATTGGATTAAATTAATGGAAGGACATGATAAGAAAGGGCTGAGATCTAATATCTCGATCACTCGAATTTCCATCAGTCGTCGGATCGAAATAAATGGGAGGATAGGGTAGGCAAAGATGGAGAGTCGTTGGATTTAATCTAAGGCAAATACACATCACAGATAGATCGAGCCATTGATATAGTATCTTGATCAACGAATGAAATTTGTTTTGGGTATAAAGATGTGAGGAGGTTACGCTGCGTAGAAATCACTTCGAGAGTTTTAGTTTGAGATTTGAAATACCCGAAGCCTGGAGAGACGGAGAGAGGAAATAAATTGTCGACCGTCAGATCATCTGAAGAAGATAACAACCATTAGAACATCAAAAGAATATCTCAAGAATAAAATCATCTGAAGTGGATCTGTGCCATCTGATCCAGAGCGCCTGTTTGAGATTTGAAATCCCCGAAGTCTGGAGAGCTGAAATAAATCCTCGACCCTTGGATCATCTGAAGTAAATTTCAGTCGTGAGATCATTCTAAAGTGGAAGGAAAGAATAATTTACTACTTATCGCCTAAACCCCCCTCGGATTAAATCACCAAACCACTCATATATACCACCTCCGCAATCCAGTGTCACACTCCACTACCCACTACACGTAACACTCCACTACTGCGCTCTGAATCCACACTCCTCTACTCTGCCTACACATCTCACCCACGTTAGCAGACCACCTCAACGAATACATGTGGCATACCACTTCAACAAGGACACGAGTCGTCCGATCTGAAATATCACTTTGGGTGTATTCTCAAACGTTGATCATAGTAGAGTGGAAGGATAGTGTAAGTTTGAAAACTTGAAATCCAGAAGCTCCAAAGGGAAATTTTTTTACAGCCGTCCATATCAATGTTTGATTAAGTCCTAGCCATTGGATTGAACAATGAAAGGATGAGTGTAAGGATAAAATTTGACCATTGATTTGTTTCTATGAAATAAACCATTGATCAATAAAGGGACCACAGAACCGTTGATTTGGTTGAAAGTTCAAATTCCCGAAGTGAAAGAGGATCGTTGATCCGAGAGGGAAATGCATCAATGGATTGTCAACTCCAAAAGTTTGGCATATGGGAAAAGCGAGGTCTGATATTTAAAACTCTCGAAGCACGTCTCACGAAGTAAATATCAGCCATTGATTTAGTAAGGGTAGATATAATTCGTAGACTTGAGTGGACAGATATGAACCATCAGTTCAAGAGCGCCATCAATATTGTGAGATCAATGGTCCTGTCGCATTGCAGGGCCATAACATGCTCGTGTCTTAATTTTTTCGTGGTTGTGCCCGCAATCACATGGTCACATGATAACATCGCCCATGGTCACATTAGAGGAAGATAGGGGAAGGAGCTAATGCTACCAGGTTCCACCTCAGAGTATAATCCAATGGCTCTAATCAAACTGAATCTAATCGAAGGGTTGTTGTTTCATCTCGTGATTTCTTGATCAGTTACGATTCAGTTACACTAACTGAATCATTGTTCATGAGTGGCTGAATAATTGTTCCTAAGCATTGGAATCATTTCTCTAGAGCGTTTTGAGATTCCCAACATTGAGCATTTGAGATGTAGAGTGTAACAGATGATGAGAGCATGAATAAAAGAAATGTGTCGAGATAGAAGAAGGCTTTTGTTTAACGGTAAAACAAGTTGAACTGTATGAAATGAAGTAGAGAGCATGAACATAGTGTGAGAGATGTAGAGATAAAGAACACAAGTCGGATAAAGAAGAAATGGTGAAAACAGCTGACTATACGAGACCCTAAGAGCATGAGAAGAACAGAGGAAGAGAGATGGAAAGAAACAACAAGTGGATACAAGCATGACCAGATAGAACCAAACCAGAATTGAAGAACATATAATAACTGGGAAACGTTGAAATGTGTGTATTATTGTAAAGTATTATTCAAGAAAAGTTTTAGAAACATGGTGGTAGGGTGGTGCTAGGGAGGACTATTGTCCTCAGAGTTTCATGTGGGTGCTTGAACACAGGGAGTTGTAGCTTCCATCTGGTTGCATCCAGAAAAACTAGGGTGGTAGGGTAGTGCAAGGCAGAACCATTGTTCTCTGTTATACTGGTTGGTGTCTGTGTGACTGGAAGTCAGTGCTTCCATCCAGTTGGTGTTCGAATACTCAGGGAGTTGGTGCTTCCTTCTAGTGGGTGATAGAGAAACTAGAGAGTTGGTTCTCTCAACAAGTTGCATCTTGCTAAATAAGAGGTTTTAGCCTCATTTTGAGTTGGTTCTCAAAGAAATATGATGTACAGAACTTAAAATACTGCCTATCATTCCAAGAAGAAGAGGTTTTCTCCCTTTATGGGTTTCCTCATGAATATTTGTCTCTTTGTATATCATGTGTGTTATTGATGTTTATTATTTATGTTGTTCATGACTTGCATAATCTTTATGATCACTTGAAGAAGGTTAATAACATTTTAATAGGCATAAAATTGTTTAAGCACAGTAACAACTGATTGAGCCCACCCCCCCCCGCCTCTCAGTTTTCTTAGTATTTCCAACAATTGGTATCATAGTGGGTTCCTTTTATCTGAAGGTAGATCAGTAATCTTAAACATGAAAAGTCATGAAGAAACTTCAACCAATAAGCCCCCATGTTCAATGGAAGAACTGAATGATCTTAAGACTTTGTCTATTGATCAACTTCTAGGAACTCTAGCTTCTTATAAAATGAGGATTAGTAAGGATAAACCCACCTCTAGAGAAGCATCATTTAAAGTAGCTAAGAATGAGGATTCTAAGCCTGATGAAATGGAAGCAAAATTTGTGAGAACACTAAATAAAGGATCAAGCAAATACTAAGGCAAGTTACCCTTCAAATGTTTTAATTGTGGAAAGATAGGTAACTTTTCATCTAAGTGTCCACACAAGAAGAAGGACCATAACTCTAAAGGTGAATAGAAGTACAAATCCAAGAGATTTGGTAAAAATAAAAGTCTATGTGTAAACAATGATGACTCTTCAAAAGACACATATAGTGACTATTCCTGTGAAGATAAGGTTAATGAGTTTGTCCTTATGTCCAGAGAGGATTATGAGAATAATAACACATGAAGTGATGTTAATGATGAAGAATTTGTGGTTGATATGGAAGGAAAACTAATCAGTGTTTTAGAACATATTGACAGACTTAGACTTAAGAAGAGAAAACAAAAACAATTGTTGATACAATTTGAAAAGAATGGTAAAAAACCTGATGAAGACTTTTCCCTGCTAAAAGTGGAGTTAGAAGAGGAAAATAAAATAGAGGAAACTCTTAAACAACAATTATTAGAGAAAAAGGCAAGATGTGAAGCCTTGGCAGAAGAGGTAGTAAAAACCAAAAAAGAGATGGAGAAGTTTAAAGAAATATATCTCCAAAATCTTCCAATCATTAAAGCCTCAGTAGAACCAAATGACATTCTGAGCAAACAGAGATCTCCCTTGTTAAAGACCGGTTTAGGATATGTAAGTGGTTCAAGGAACAAAT
>SNQJ01S0106805.1:29800-42239 GCA_010110895.2 Picea sitchensis | reverse complement strand
CCCTACCAATTCTATAATGGAAATGGGAAACTGTCTCCATGGATTTTGTCACCAAACTACCTAAATCAACCAAGAAGAATGACGTTATTATGGTAGTTGTGGACAAGATGAGAAAGGATGATCACTTTATCCTCGTAAAGTCAACTTGCAAGGTGATAAATATTGCCAATATTTTCTTGAAAGAAATATTTAGACTACATGTAATTCCTAAGAAAATCACATCAGATAGAGATACAAAATTTACTTCAAACTTTTGGAAATATTCGTTTTTGGGTTTTGAAACTAAATTACTATTTAGTACGGATTATCACCCTCAAATTGATGAAAAAATAGAAAGGGTAAACCAAGTGTTAGAGGACATATTAAGGATAAATGTGATGCATCAGCCCAAGAAGTGGGAAACTACCTACCATTGGTAGAGTTTTCTTATAACAATGGCTATTACGAATCCTTGAAGATGAGTCCTTTTGAGGATCTCTATGGAAGGCAATGTAACATTCCAATTAGTTGGAATAACCCAGTGGAAATAATAAAAATCAGGCCAAACATATTAAAATAAATGGAACAAAAAGTAGTTCAAATAAGACAGAATCTAAAGGTGGCCCAAGACCGACATAAGATCTATGTAGACAAAAATAGGACTCCTGGGGAGTTCAAAGTAGGGGATCATGTGTATCTCTAGACTAGTCCCAAAAGAAGTTCCTTGAGAATGGGAACTTGTGACAAAATGGCACCTCGTTTTTGTGGACCCTTTGAAATTTTGGATAGAATGGGACCTGTAGCATATAGACTAACACTTCGTCCCACAGTGAAAGCACACAATGTTTTCCATGTTTCATTGTTGAAGAAATATGTACATGATTCTAATCATATAATTGATTGGTCTGTGATCTAGGTGGAACTAGAGGGAGAATTCCTACTAGAACCCCAATGCATACTAGACATGAAGTACATTCAACTTAGGAACATAAACATTGCATAGGTAAATGTGCAATGGAAACACTTTGGTCCAGATGAAGCTACTTGGGAATTGGAGGATGTCTTGAAACAAACATACACATTTTTATTCACTGTTGTACATAAAGACCAAAACAACAAGTAGAACATTGAGGAAGGTGTTCCTTTAAGGCGGAGGGGATTGTAATACCCCTATTTCCCCCAGATTGTAAATATAATTATATTTGGATAAAATACCGTGGAGAGACTTTTCATGAGAATTTTGGAAAAGACATTGAACCTTGTTATTAAAGGTATTGTGTGTGTGTTTATATATATATATATAATGTTATTAAATAAAAATGGAAATTTTTTTCATAAATACTAAAATGTGGTGGCTAGTATGGGTCATGATGCATGTGAGGGCATGGTAAGGGGAACTAATGATGGTTGATATAACCCTTCCAGACTAGTACGCAGTTGGATATAAATTTCTCATACCCAGAACAATCTTCTAGCCCAAAAAAAATAATTACTAGTCAAGATGGTATTTGGGAAGTGTTCATCAAGAGAAAATGAGGAGATGGGAAAAGTACCCATCTGGAAACTTCTCGATCTAAACCACGAAATCTTGCTGGAAAAGGAAAGAAAATTCAGGAAAAATGTGGGCAGAGGGAAGATGATAGGGATGAGTAAGTCAGAATGCCAATTGAGAGGAAGGGGAGCATGAGAGGCCCTTTGATTACAAGGAGAACTGAGAAATATATGTTATTATGAGTACAGGAGTTCTTGCACAATGTTTTCTAATCAAGGTCGTAAACAAAGTTGTAGTGATTGAGTGAGCAATCATAGTAATCTCCCTTGCTTGGTGGATAGAAAACTGAACTTCCAGGGCCATATGGGAAAAAAGAGAGTAACCTTTGTCCCTTTATATAGTTGAAAAAAAAGGAAAAATTAATCTCAAGGCATCATGATCTAGATAGGGGGTGGCTAGTTGAATAATACTCGAAGAGAAAACTGTGTGTATTCTTGGATGGAAAAGAGAACCCCTTTTGATAGTTTCCAACTAGTTTCCAATTTCATATAAGTGTGACTCTGAGTTTTTATGCTGTCTTGGATGTTTTGTTTTAATATGCATTTTTTTCTTGAGCTAGATGATGGAAAATCATTTTACCTTGTTTGAATGGTAGAATTTGTGGCTCTAATGGCCTAGCGGCATGGGAAATTTGAAGCAAAGATTGAATACCTTATTTTGTATATGGTTTTCTGCTTACCTCTGTTTAGAGAAGGAGAATTAATAGTAATGAGTTTTAAATGACATTGGGAGAATAATAATTTGAATCTTGTGTTGGTGGGAAAGTCCTCAATGGATTATCTAAGGACAAAACTTGGAAATATAGATTCAGGACAAGCTCTATGGTATAACCTTGAACCTGTCAATACCTTAGAATTGCCATTGTCATGGTACATGATTTGGATTATGAAGTGAAAGGAAATTCCTTCAAACCATTCTCCCTAGTGACCATAGGCTCAATTTTATGGCCTTAACCAAATCTGAGATAATATTTGAGAGTATATCCCTCAGGGGATTATCAAATCTCCATATGACCAGGACCCTGGAACCCTACGCTACGGTAAAAGGTAACTAAGCCTTCCAGGCTTCGAGACTTCAGAGGTCTGAGACTTCGGTATGTTGGAACCTCACAACATTCAAATATCGTCAAAGGAAACCTATTGAAACAATGACCCAATAGTTGACCGACAACTAGTAGTTTCCTATCCATTGTGATGGAATCCGCTTTATTGCTAAACCCTGACTAGATTTTCGGATGCGAAGTTACATTATCCATTGATCCAAGAAACATAAGAATAACTCTTGGAGTGAAAAGGCGTTAAACAATTGGAACTCTCAAATTCCAAAGTCGTGAAGTCACATGAGACGTATATCTAAGGATCCTTTGGGATCTCTCTCAATCGTTAGATCGATCCTAGTGGAAGGATAGGGTAATCCATAATGATGAATGACAACAAGAAGTAATATCCCCTTTATGATCTTTCTAGTAGGTAACCCTTCATAAGTTAAATGGGTTAATACATGTAAAGGATGTGAGATCATGAAATCCCAAAGTGGCAAAATCCCGCAAACCTTTATATCGATGGGGAGGAATTCAAAGACATTATGGATCATTGATCGAGGCTTCATTAGGAACCTTTCTCAACCATGTGATCAACTAGTGGGAGAAAACATAGAGACTTCTCTAAAGTCTTACTTTGGTAGTCTGAAATGTGACATCCCCCAAAAATAAATATTTTTATTTTTATTGCTAAAAATTTATTTCCATTTTTGGCAAATTCGAATCTAGAATTTTTTTTCCATTTATAGCAATTCCAAATTTCGAATTGAATAATTGTATTTAATTATTGTGACTGTTGGGTAGACATCTATTTGAATTCAACTAACTATTTGACTATGACACGTGTATCACAACAAAATAATTATATTAACGACAGGAGGACAAATGGAACATCCATGTTAAAAAAATCAGCTGATCATGACTCTGTGAGTGGGGAACAAGTTGGAACCACCTCTAGGTTGATGATTACAAGTGGAAAATCAGATATTTGAACACTGGTAGCCCCTGAAAGTCATGTATTAAGAAAGTTTCGAAAATCCCCAAAGGAGGGAAAAGACTTGGGAAAAATTGATAAATAGTATATGCGAGGAGGCAGGATGCTGCCAAGTATGCTGGGAGGAGGTTTTATTAGCTCACTTGTTGTTATGAACACTGCAGATTGAGTGTGAGGCAAGAGGATAATTGTTGGAATTGAAGGACATTGCTGAGGAGGAGTTTCCAAGTTCACCCTCATGGATTTATGGTCAGGCTAGGGGGTGAATCGGGCAAGTAGATTTGGCTTCCCTGTTCTATGGTTGGGAGAAATGTGGCTGTTCCATTTGTCTTCCCGCAGATTGGATTCAAATATGTTAAGTTTACCCTCTCTATTATGAATGGCTATGTCTTTTGATGTTATGTATCTATCGAATCTGAACTAGAATAGGTTACATTCTCTGTCTGTATGACCCTTTTTGCATCTGATGTATGGTATCTAATTAAATCAGATCTGTAATGACTTCTTCCCACTTTCTGTGCGAATGTTTTTATTCGATGCTATGTATCTAACAATATGCTCTAACAATATGAAAACAATATATTAGATGTGTACAGAATGACAAATTCGGGAGTTAAAGAATTTTGGAAACCTGTTTTATTTTCCTTGTTTCCTTTTTAGAATGGGCTATCCTTTCCTTAGTCCATATCTATTTCAAATTCAGAGATTTTACCTTACATAATACCTTTATCCTGTTGTATCCTTTTGTGCATGTACAATTATTTAGTCTTTTCACTTTTCATAATTCAGGAATGGTTGAGTTATG
Organism: Picea sitchensis; assembly: GCA_010110895.2. Classification (NCBI taxonomy): domain Eukaryota; kingdom Viridiplantae; phylum Streptophyta; class Pinopsida; order Pinales; family Pinaceae; genus Picea; species Picea sitchensis. The sequence continues at coordinate 37,870 of SNQJ01S0106805.1, read as the reverse complement.
TTGCTTGACATTTGAAACCCTGAAAACCCGAATCCCGAAATCTCGAAGTTTTAATTCCACACCTTTTCACTTTTCAGAATTCAGAAATGGTTGAGTTATGTTGTTAACATTTGAAACCTCGAAAACCTGAATCCCAAAATCCCGAAGTGTTAATTCCATAGCTTTTCACTTTTGAAAATTCGGGAATGGTTGAGTTATGTTGTTTGAGATTTGAAACCCCAAAAACCCAAATCCTGAAATCCCAAAGTGTTAATTTCACACCCTTTCGCTTTTCAGAATTCAGGAATGGTTGTGTTATGTGGTTGGACATTTGAAACCCCAAAAACCTAAATCCCAAAATTCTGAAGTATTATTTCCACACCCTTTTATCCTCTTCTCTTTTCGAAAGTTGTTGTTGTGCGCTGTTGTTTGGTATTTGAAACCTCAAAACCACAAACCCTGAAATCCTGAAATGTTAGTTCCACATTCCTTTCCTTTTCGTAGTTCAGGAATTGTTTTTGGTTGAGGTTTCAGATTTTGAAGTCGCGGGATTCCAAAACCTCGAAATCCTGAAATATTAGTTCTATGTTCTTTTCTTTTCGCAATTTCAGGATTTGTTTGTGTTTGATGTTGGTTTTTGAGGTTGCAGGATTCTGAACCCCAAAATCCCGAAGTGCTAGGCATTTTTGCTTTTTTGGAAGCCTGTTCATGTTGATGTTGGACATCGAAACTCGCAAAGTTCCGAACCTTGAAATCCTAAAATGTCGGACCCACCATTCCCATTTCGCCTTTTTAGAGGTTTGTATCTGTTGATGTTTGGATATGAAAACCGTGAAACCATGAACATCGAAATCCCAAAATGCTGGTCTTACCTTTTCGTTCTCACATTTCGGAAATTTATGTATGTCAAGGTTTGGACACCAGAACTCGCGAAGTTCAGAATGCCGAAATCCTGAAGTGCGGGACCCACCTTCCCTTTTTCCTCATTTCAAAGGTTTGAATATGTGGTTGTTTGGGCACTGGCACTCGTGAAATCCCGAAATCCGATTTCTGGAAGTACTAATCACCTTTCGCCTTTTCGGAGTTGTAGTGTGTTGATGTTTGACTTTTGTGTTCATGAAAACCTGAACCCCGAAACCCCGAAGTAGTTGACATCTTGTCGCAATTTCGGGAAATGTTGTGTGTTGATATCCGACTCTTGTACTTGCGAAGCCTCAAATCCCGAAACCCCAAAATGTTGACCCACAGTCATTTCGTATTTCAGATTTCGGAAAACCACAGGGTCCTTTATTTTGTTCGACACTTGTGATCACCAAAACCCGAATGACCTCTGTTTCTTCACAAAGCTGTAGGAACTTAGAAGAAACTTATTTTTGTGGGAACAACCCTATTAATTTAATGAATGGACTGGTAAAAGAACATTGGGGAGTATTCATCCCTTATAGAGGTACATAAGTAACAGACTAGTTTACAAGTCAATTGTATTGCAAACAGAGGGTAATTTTTCTATATAGGGTTTTGGTCATAAAAACCCCAAAGTTGTTTGTATTGTTAAGCATGTGGTAGTGTTATAGGTACTAGAAGAAAAGAGGGTAATTATAGATTTTAGGATCTTAATTAAACATTGAAGTGGTGAGTAAATACACATTATATCTTCATTTAGAAAACTTAAGTTGAATGGTAAGGACAGTCGATGACAGTAAGGACCCTAAACAAACCATCAGACTCAATTCTTCTAACATAAAGCTTACTTTCTTGAGATCTCGAAACTTTTCAAGGATAAATGTACAAATAAAAAAAATAAAAAATTGGTGATTTTTGAGGTACATTACATATGGTATCAGAGAAAAAGTTAAAACACTGGGCTTGAACAGGTCCATGTTAATTGCTTAGTATATATTTTTATTTATGAAAAAACTAATAAATCTCATGGATTACAAACAGAAAGATTTTATGTTTTTTGTTGAATAATTGTAGCCCAAGAAGGTGCATAAATCAGGGTGGAAGAGAATCTGCAACAAGGACCTCTTGGAGATCCAAGACAGAACAGTGATGGAAGCTCACCTACGGAGGTGTTGGAAACCATGAGAAACCTTATTGTTGAACTACAGGTTTTCAAGGCCAGCAATGAAAAATTGAAGAAGGCACAACATGAACAACAATAGATAAATGAAGTCTTATTGCGTCGTATAGTAACCAAGAAAAACCCAAAAGATGATAACCCTGAGGAAGAGGTCAGCAAAAGGGCCTCCAAGAATTTTGGTGTGAAAACAGAAAAAGGAGATAGTTCGTCTGAAGGGACACCTTCAGCTGAAGACAAAACCATACCATACAAAAAATGAAAACAAACAGACCACCTTGAAGGAGAATTTAAAAAGATTAAACCAACTACTTTTGATGGAGAGTCCAGGACAGAAGAAGAAGCCTGGGAATGGTTGTTAGACATCAAAAAATAATTCCAAATCTACAACTATTCCAGCAACATGAAGGTCAGAATGGCCATCTACAATCTAAAGGGGAAGGCTAACATATGGTGGAAGTACCTGAAACTGGCCAAGGGCCTAAACGAGAAACAGTTGGAATGGTCCAACTTCAAAAAGTATTTTAAGAAAAAATACCTTTCTGAAAGCTATTATGAAAGGAAGACAAAAGAATTTTATGAATTATGACTGAGACAAATGATGATGGATGACCTTATAAATAATTTTTTGGAACTACTAAGGTTTGTACCATACATCCGAGAGGATAAGGTAAAAATCCAACAATTCTTAAGTTGTTTACCACTGTCCTACAGGGACAGAATTGAGTTTGACAACCCCAAATCCTTGAGTGATGCTTTTAGGAAGGCATGAATGTGCTATGACTAGTATAAACAATGGGTAGAGTTTCCCAAGACTTGGAAGGATAAGAAACAAGATGGAATGCACCAACGGAAGAAGGGATACCAAYTAGMTCCTTATTGGAATGCAACAAAAAGTTTCYYGAGGAAGGATTTCCAGTCCAATCATCCGAATACGCAAGGTAGAGGTAAACCTGGGAATGAAGAAGTTTGGGGACAAGTCCCACGAGCCATTAAGATGTTGGGAGTGTGGAGAGCCTCATTTAAGGAGAAACTGTCCACGTCTAATTTTAGCAAATAGCACTGCCTTCCACAATTTGCAGGAAGCCTCGATAGTGGGAGTCACGGGAAAGAGTCTGCAATGAATAAATGTAGCCATAGATGGTTGACAAGCTGACCACTAGTCCTCGGTGATAGAGATTGAAGGTAAAATCCATGACACTCAAATTGTTGTTTTAATTGACCTTAGAGCTACGTTAAGTTATATTACTCCTGATGTAGTAGAGTCGAATAAACTTAAGAAACAAAAGCATGCAAAATCTTGGCTTGTACAACTAGCAACAGGGACTAAAAGAAAAGTAGTTAACTTTATTTCTAATCTTGAGTTCAGTTTAGATGGTCAAAAGATAAGGACCAATCTGAACATCCTACCACTAAGATCTTATGATATGATTATCGAGATGGATTGGTTGGAACAACACAAAGCAGTATTAGACTATTATACAAAGATACTTAGCTACAAAAATAATTTTGGCACTATTAGAACAACCCAAGGCATACCAAAACCTGTGTCAGTCAGACAAGTTTCAACAATGAAATTCAAGAAATGTATTAGAAAGGGATGTCAAGTTTACGCCATCCAAGTGACGAATATTTTAGAAAAAAAAAATAAACCCAAGTTAGAAGACTTTGCTGTCCTATGGGAATTCAGAGACATGTTTGTTGATGAGATACCAGAATTACCTCCTAGGAGAGAAATAGATTTCTCTATAGACTTACTACCCGGATCAACCCCTATCTCAAAAGCACCCTACCGAATGAGCCTACCAGAACTGACATAATTAAAAATACAATTACAGGAATTGTTGGACAAAGAGTATATCAGACCAAGTGTTTTGCCATGGGGAGCACTAGTCCTCTTTGTGAAAAAGAAAGACGATACTCTAAGAATATGTATCGATTATAGACAACTGAACACAGTGACCATTAAGAACAAATACCCCTTACCACAGATAAATGATCTGTTCGATCAAGTTGGTGGGGCCAAGATCTTCTCAAAACTGGATTTACGATATGGTTGTCATCAAGTTAGGATAAAGGAACAGGACATAAACAAAACAACTTTTCGAACAAGATACAGACACTACGAGTTTGTAGTCATACCTTTCGGACTTACCAATGCACCAGCCACATTTATGTGCTTAATGAACAACATTTTCAGCCAGTACTTAGACAAGTTCGTAGTAGTATTTATCGATGATATTATGGTCTATTCTAAAATGATGGAGGAACATGATGAACACTTACAAATAGTCTTGCAAACACTAAGGAAACACAAACTATACACAAAATTCGACAAATGAGATTTTTATCAAAAAGAAATACAATATTTAGGACATATCATTTCCTCAGAAGGTATTGTTGTAGACCTAGAAAAGATAAAAGCCATCATGGAATGACCAGTGCCTAAGGATGTGGAAGATATCCATTCATTCATGGGAATCACCAGATATTATCACAGATTTATAGAAGGGTTCTCCAAGATAGCCTACCCTATCACGTCATTACAAAAGAAAGGGACCAAGTTTAACTGGTCGCTAAAGTGTCAAGACAATTTTAACAAGATAAAAGAATTATTGACATTGGCGCCCATCTTGAAGGCAACARACCCASATAAAGACTTCACAATATGTGTTGATTCAAGTAAAGAGGGGCTAGGTGGYGTTCTAACTCAGGAAGGGCACATGATTTGTTATGAGTCCTGGAAATTAAAGGAACACGAGYGAAATTATGTCATTAATGACTTAGAATTGGAAGCAGTAATACATACCTTAAAAATGTGGCGACACTATATAATGGGCAGGAAATTCTTACTATTGACAGATAATAGCGGAGTGAAATATTTGTTTAACCAACCAGACCTTAATGAAAGACAAGCAAGGTGGTCATCCTTCTTGAGCGAATTCGACTTTGAGGTTAGACATATCAAGGGAAAGGAAAATAAAGTAGCAAATGCTTTAAGAAGAAGATTCCATGGGTTATTTGAGATAAATATCAGCAGGGAAAAAAGTGATCTGGAACAAAGAGTAAAAGCGGCAGGAATTAACGATGGAAATTACACTAAGATGATGGAAGAATTGCAAAATAGCATCACAAACTTAGATAAACCAGATATAATTATCGACAAACAGGGACTATTAAGATTTAAAGATAGACTTTACATACCAGATTCAATAGAGCTAAAATTAACTATTTTAGATGAAGTCCATAAGAAACCATATTCTGGCCATCCAGGTTACGAGAAAACAATAACAACACTCAGAAAACTATTTTACTGGCCTAATATGAAGGGAAAAACAACAGAGTATTTGGCTAGGTGCCAAGATTGTCAGGAGGTTAACGTCGAACACCAACATCCAGCTGGCCTATTACAACCATTACCAATACCAGAATGGAAATGGGAGACCATATCGCTGGACTTTATAACAGGTTTGCCTAAAACTCAGAAAAAAATGATTCTATAATGGTTGTAATCGATAAACTCAATAAGTATGCACACTTTATTCCTGTAAAGTCTACTTTTAAAGCTATTAACATTGCTGAAATATTCATGAAATAATTTTTTAGACTGCATGGTATTCCTAAAATGTTGATTTTAGATAGAGACGTAAAATTGACATCCGCTTTTTGGAGGGAATGGTTTGGGGGGCTAAATACTAATTTGAATTTCAGCACAAGTTATCATCCACAAATGGATGGACAGACCGAAAGGACAAAGGAAATCATAGAGGATATGCTTTGCATGTATGTAAGAACAAAATTGAACAAGTGGGAAGACTACCTACACTTGCTAGAATTTGCATATAACAATGGGTACCAAACTTCAACTAAGTTGCGCCCTTTCAAAATACTATACGACAGAAAGTGTACAAATCCAATTAGCTGGGATAACCCGACTGATAGGCTCATGGTTGGACTAGAGATGCTCCAAGAAATGGAGAACATGGTAAAGAAAGTACAACATAACTTGAAAGAAGCACGGGACAGACAAAAGAGTTATGCGGATCAGAAAATAAGACACTTGGAATTTCAAGTGGGAGACCATGTTTATTTGAAGTTCAAAGCCCAAAAAAGATCTCTGAAGTTGGGGAACTGTGCCAGGATGGCACCCAGGTTTTGTGGGCCCTTCAAGATACTAGCTCGAATTGGAATCGTAGCATATCAACTTCCACTTCTAGCTAATATAAGAATTCATAATGTATTTCATGTTTCTTTGTTGAAAAGGTATATTCATGACACGACTCATATGATTGATTGGAACTTGGTGCAGGTGGAACCCGAGGGAGATTTCCAGGTGGAACCACTGCGCATTCTGGACCGGAGAGAAATAACACTTCAGAACAAAGTCGTTGCTCAGGTAAAGGTGCAATGGAAGCACTTTAGTACTGAGGAGGCCACTTGGGAATTGGAGGGAGATTTGCAGAAATATCATCCAATCCTTTTCCATGAAAGGAATAAACACTGAGGATAGTGTTTTACTGAAGAGGGAAAGGATGTGACATCCCCCAAAAATAAATATTTTTACTTTTGTTGTTGAAAATTTATTTCCATTTTTGGCAAATTCGAATCTAGAATTTTTTTTCCATTTATTGCAATTCCAAATTTCGAATTTAATAATTGTATTTAATTATTGTGACTATTGGGTAGAGATCTATTTGGAATCAACTAACTATTTGACTATGACACTTGTATTACAACAGAATAATTATATTAACTGCAGGAGGACAAATGCAACAACCATGTTAAAAAAATCAGCTGACCATGACTCCATGAGTGGGGAACAAGTTGGAATTGCCTATGGGTTGATGATTACAAGTGGAAAATCAGAGATTTGGCCACTGGCAGCCCCTAAAAGTCAGGGATTAAGAAAGCTACGAAAATCCCCAAAGGAGGGAAAAGACCTGGGCAAAATTGATAAATAGCATATGCGAGGAGGCAAGACACTGCCAAGTATGTTGGGAGGAGGTTTTCTGAGCTCGCTTGTTGTTATGAACATTGTGGATTGAGTGTGAGGCAAGTGGAGCTTGCTGAAACATAATCACCTTGTTGTTATAATAATTGTTGAATGAGTGTGAGGTAAGAGGATAATTGTTGGAATTTAAGGACATTGTTGAGGAGGAGTTTCCAAGTTTGCCCTCATGGATTCTTAGTCAGGCTAGGGGGTGAATAGGGCAAGTAGATTTGGCTGCCCTATTCTACGGTTGGGAGGAACATGGTTGTTCCCTTTGTCTTCCCGCGGATTGGATTTAGATATGTTAAGTTTCCCCTCTCTATTATGAATGGCTATGTCTTTTGATGTTATGTATCTATCGAATCTGAACTGGAATAGGTTACATTCTCTGTCTTTATGACCCTTTTTGCATCTGATGTATGGTATCTAATTAAATCGGATCTGTAACAATTTCTTCCCACTTTCTATGCGAATGTTTTTATTCGATGTTATGTATCTAACAATATGCTCTAACAATATGAAAACAATATATTAGATGTGTATAGAATGACAAATTCGGGATTTAAAGAATTTTGGAAACCCCTTTTATTTCCTTGTTTTCTTTCCAGAATGGGCTATCCTTTCCTTAGTCCAGGTCTATGAAGAATTTAGAGATTTTCCCTTACAGAATACCTTTATCCTATTGTATCCTTCTGTGCGTGTAAAATTCTTAAGTCTTTTCACTTTTCAGAATTTGGGAATGGTTGAATTATGTTGTTTGACATTTGAAACCCCCAAAACCCGAATCCAAAAATCCCAAAGTGTTAATTCCACACCTTTTCACTTTTCAAAATTCGGGAATGGTTGAGTTATGTTGTTAACATTTGAAACCCCAAAAACCCAAATCCCGAAATCCCGAAGTGTTAATTCCACACCTTTTCACTTTTCAGAATTCAGGAATGGTTGAGTTATGTTGTTTGACATTTGAAACCCCGAAAACCCGAATCTTGAAATCCCAAAGTGTTAATTCCACACCCTTTTT
>SNQJ01S0106804.1:0-29790 GCA_010110895.2 Picea sitchensis | reverse complement strand
GTTTTTTGAATGAGATCCAATGGCTGTGGATCTCTGTCTTCCTTCTCCTCTGCGAACTCCCGTATCTTGAGCTTTGCCTTTGCTGCGCGCGTTTTATTCAACGTTGTTCCTCCTAAGCTTGCCATCAATGACAAGCATACGCTACTTGGTAAACATTTGCCAACAATGTGGACCTTAGGATTTGTTCGAGAGAAGGAGAATCATTCACGACCGTTAGATCTGGTAATGTTGTGAGGCAGATAGCCATGAACTCCTTTGGAAATCCACAGAGTAACAAAGTATGTTCTGCACCGTAGGATCTATTTGGAAGGAAGGGAAATCCCTTATGACCATTAGATCTGGGGAAGGTGTAGAGGATTTAAACCAAAAGCCCTTCGGACTTCACGACTTCAGTGAAGTATGATGCCAGAAACAAGAGAAGGGTCAAAGCTCAAAGCTACGAAGTGGATCTACATTGCAGATCTAGAGAGGAGAGCTCGACCATTAGATCAAGCCAATGTTAAAAGGTAAAACACAGTAGTGAAGGGTGGAAGCTCCCGAAGAGCCGAAGTAGTGAGTCATGATGATGTCACTTGGATGGACGTGGACACATGGGTTGTGTGCCATGTGTCATTGGGTTTCGAACCCATGGAAGGTTGAAATTCCATATGGAATGTGACGTGTGACACCAGTTTGATTGGGTCACGAGTCAGTCACTAGTATTCCGCCACGTGGAACTCTGTATGAGCACGGTTAGTGGGACCCAAGGTTACCTAATGAAGTTAAAGGGTGGAGGACCCACATTGGCATTGATCATGATACATCAATATCAATGGTCAGAAGGCATTGCAGGGACCTAAGTTGCATGAAAGTTAATTATCTAAGGCTATCCCACAATACAAACCACAGTTTCACCGAGGGCTTACATGTCAATGTCATAAGAATTGCGGGATGAAAGGAAGGTTACTCCAAACCGCTATCGCATGCCCCCGCAATTGGAAAATGTAAGTAATGTGACATAATCACGTCACCAAAGGTGATTGGGATTGTTCGAAGATTAACGATTTGCGATGTGCAGATGTGAAATCCTCCGAAGTCCCGAAGATTCAAAGTTCTGGAACTCAGACGCCTGAAGTTCCATAGTGAGTGTCAGCCATCAGATGTTATGTAGACGTCGACTGATGATCTACCTTACTTCACGAGTTCGGTAATCCAGAACTCTGAGAGATTGTTGTGTGGTGCTTTGAAATCTTCCGAAGTCGAAGGCCCGAGTAAGCATCTAGTGATCTAGTGCTTGGTCATGGCCGTGATCAAATGGAATGGAAACTGAGAGAAAGGGGCTAGTGCCCAAAAATTATTACAGAGCAGAGAAGATCTCGGAAAGAAAATGAAATCTGAACGTTTTCTTAAATCAGATTGGTTTGAATGCGTAAACTGGTGAAGTATTGAATAAGTTTCAATTGTTTATGTTCTTTGAGTTTTCGGGTGCAAGCAGTGCACATTCTCCGCAAGGAGTGCATTGATAGAGGTAAGTTAACCTCATAGAATCTCAGGAGAGATACCGTTGAACCTTCATCAGCAGAAGTGCAAGGAGTGCACAGGAAGAAATCTGTGCTGAGTTCAGAGAGAGATAGATCCACTGAGAACTTCGTAGAACTCTGCCAGGCGGGAATCGAGCTAGTGCAAGTGTGCATAGAGAGTACTCTTTGTCGTTTTTAGGGAGAATGGCATCAGAGGAAGATACTCACATATTTGTTGAACACTCTGTAGAAAATGCTCAACAAGGTGTGCTTTGAGTAGAAGGTTTCCAAGAGGGAACAGAGTTTTCCTTTGAAAGGAAACATAAGGGCTCAGACCCTTAGGAGACTAAGTAAATCAAAAATCTTAGAAGGGATAACGCAAGGAGTGCATGGGAGACAAACTCATTCTAAGTCATAAATCTCAGAAGAGATAATGCTTACGAGAGAGAAGATGAGATCCAGGAGGTGGACTCGCAGGAGAAAGGTCAAAGGCCGAAGCCTTTGAACAATGAAAAAATCTTCCAAGGCAGAAGAAGTCAAAAGCTTAGGAGGAGGAGTGACAACAAATGTCACATCGGTTGTGGGGAGGATCCTAAACCATTAGATCAACATCCAGCAGAACAAAGGAAGCACAAAGGAGAGGAACAGATACCATCCGTTGGATCTGAGCGTGAAGGACCAACAACTGTTGGATCTGGAGGTAAGTGCATGAGACTTAACCCTTGTGTGTGTAGGAGAAGTGGACTTGTCAAAGTCCCTAAGTACCGAAGTGATTTGGGACTATCCATCGTTAAGGAGTACAGGTGGTGTAAGATCCACAACTTCAAAAGTTTGTGGACAAGGAGGAGGAGAAACAACCGAAGTAAATCTTGGTCATTGATCTGAAAATGGACGTGTGGTGCAAAATCTAGAACTATGGGTACAGAGCACTCTGGAGGAAAGAAGAGGGTGAAAGCACCAAAGTCCCGAAGAATATCTCGATCGTTGATCGAGGAGGAGGTCGAAGGACCATTGAAATGGTATTGGTCGAAAAGATCTGAAGTTCCGAAGAGAATCAGGGCTGTCGATTTGGAGAGGACGCGTGGCAGAAGATCTATCACTATGGGGAAATTCACTTCGAAGATTTGTGTCTGTGGAGACGTGAAACTCTTGAAGGTCAGAGAGCCGAAGTTCATTATAACCATCTGATTGTTGAGGATAGGTGTCAATATATCTTCCACTCCGAAATATTTTCATACAGGGAAAAGAAAATAGTTGAGAGTTGAAACTCTTAAGGGTCGGAGAGCCAAAATCAATCGTAGCCGTTGATTTGGAAGGGAGCTACGTGTCGACAGATCGTGTAGATATAGGATCATGTGTGGAAGGATTGAAGAAGGTAAAAAAGGGAGGATAGATAACAGTCGTTGATCGTGGATCATTGCCAAGGGATTGGATATCGACGGATGAGATGGATTGCGGGGCCAGGACTTGCTTGGATGTTAAATATCTGAGAGCGGGCCACAATTTATACCACAGTTTTAACAAAGTGATGTGTGGAAGATGAAGGTTTATTGCGGGGAGAAAAGCAGGTTGGCCTAAAACCACTCTTTCCCATGCCCACAATCACATTTTTCCATGAGGTCTTATCGAAGGATCATAAGAAGGAAAGGGCTAATGAAAAAGGGGCTAGCACCTAAAACTTGTAGTTTTGGAAGCACACAGGAATAGCCCGCAAGTCTGTCAGGACCTGCACATAGAAGGAAAGGGGACCTGTGTATAATTGTTTTGGGCTCAATCACGAGATCGAAGAGTCAATTTGACTCAGAATATTGAAAGATCCTTTGACCGGGAGGTCAGCAGACCTCGTTGAGATAGGGGCGCTATGTTGAAAGTGCTCAGGTCAGAAATAGTCATGCACAGTGATCACAATGAGAGCACAATAAGATTCAGGAATCCAAGAAGAATTGAAGATTTTTGGGTTTAGCAAGGAAATGCTGCACATGGGAAAGAATTTGCTGCAATTTCGGTGGCAACAAGTATGTTATGGCTTGTTGGGTCAGCCAGAGGAAAGAATGCTTGAATGTTTGCAAGTGTTGTTGGTGATGTTGTTGCATAAGGAGTGAAGCAAAAAAGAGTTGAAGTGTTGGTTATAAGTTTGATAAAAGAAGCATGAAATCTTCTATTGCCATCATAATTTCAGGTAGTATAAAATTTATTAATGCTAGTCATGAAGATATGAGTTTTTATTACTCTTTTTTGCATAATTGCTGAAAGGAAATTTAGGTAAGAATTTCCTCAGCCAGAGTTATTTTATAAAATGGCATGATTATATTATTGAATGCTTACCACTGGATTTCGTAAAGGCTAGAGGCCTGTATTAATTCAAATATTTTTAGCTTCTGAATGCACACACTGACATAGTAGAATGCCATGTTAATTTGGTTATGGAGTAATAACCAAAGAATTAAAAGATAAGAACTTGTTATAGGAATGAATGCCAATAAGCTAGTCATGTATGATACTAGGACATGGTTGGATATGGCGAGGTATGGATATGGAAAGGTTATGAGCCACACAGGTACTAAAAACTTCCTACCTTTAAATAAAACTAGGGCTACAACCCTTTTGCTAACACTAATGAACACCACATAATTATATTCTTGGTGTAGTGTTCGGGTTGAAAAGGAAGACATCCAATTAATTGGGAAGACAATAGGAAGTGTCTGGAGAATGTGTCAACACATTGGCCAGAATTCCAACTCATGGATGGTGAGATACATGACTAAGATAAAGAGCATTATGTAATTCAATGCAAGGTGTGTTGAATAAGTATGCACTGAGAATTTCACTCATGCATAGTAAGAGATAGAATTGTGTACCAAATGCAATGGCTGAATGAGTTTTGTAAGTACATGTATATATATTATTTCATGGAAATAATTTTTACTAACAACTGAAATGTTGTTAACTTATGTAGTTGAGGACATTTCAGGGAGGTGTTAGACATTACAACATGAAAGTTGCAAGTCAAGTAGTCACATGAGCATTGACTATAGGAAATTTTCTTGTTCAGAAAAAGAAGTAATGAACTTACATATATTACTGTGAACATGCATATGCATAGAATGACAAGTTGTTCTAGTTTATTAAATTGTTGGGTAATTGTGATTGAATTGCTAGGTGCAGGAAATTCTAAGATCACTGCATAAGATTTTGTACATATTGCAATTGAATTATGATGTACATGAAATACTGACAATTGTTGGCAGTATGCAAGATGAAGCCTTACAGAAAAAATGGTATGAAGTTTGGTGCCTGTGGAAAACCACAAGGATGGATGCATTCATAATATGGCAACAACCAAGATGAATTATGAAATATAATTTCATGTTTTGGGGGAAAAGTTGAATTCCCTTTTGAACTAATTGGAGTTCCTAAATGAATTATTTTATGTTTTCTCATGATAACTACATGTGGGTGATGCAGATGAGATGATGTTGATTAAAATTGGAATGTTGACTACAAAGAGTAGCTCAGGGGAGATGTTGATTGGAGACCAAAAATATTACCCTGTGGATCCCCGATGGATTTGAGTGTGTGTACACTTTTCCTTGGGTTTCCTTGGAGAATTCTGGAGCCCTGAAGGGAGAAGTGTGGGGATAAGTTCCCCGGTATGAGGCCTGGAGGGTACCTGGAGACCTTTGAGGGCAGTTGGAACTCCGGGAGCCACGGTGCTATGAGACTTCCTGAGCTGGTCTGTTGCTGAAGCCCAACGAAAGGGAGTTGTAGCAACCGATGGACTATGTGACAGTGAAGGTGTACACTCCTGGGGTGGGACATGCATGTGGGGAATGAGAGACCATTCGTTGGAATGGTGCTGAGGTTTGGTACCTTGGCCTAGACCATGTGGAAATGGATGTGGACCGTGGTTATCTTGGGAATCCATTTCCCCAATGGAGTCATAGCCCTCCTCATGGGAGGAAGGTCTTATCAATCAAAAGATAAGTACAATTCTCTATTTATTGTATGTTGTGTATCTTGTATACAAGTTATAATGTTATTAGAATTGCTTGTATATACATATATATACATTGCATATATGCTTGCAATACCTGCATCCATGACTGTACATAATGTGTTTCATGTTTCATTGCTTAAGAAATTTATACCTGATGCTAATCATGTTATTGATTGGAATGTGATTCAGGTGGAGCAAGAAGGCATCTTGCAAGTGCATCCTGTGCACATATTGGACCCGAAAGAGAAAACATCTTCGAAATCAAGCCATAGGGCTTGTAAAGGTCCAGTGGACCAGGTACGGTCCTGAGGACATGACATGGAAGCATGAAGATGCTATGCGGGCAGAATACCAACATCTTTTTGAAGATTTTGGAAATCTTGTTGATGTTGTGTAAAGAGTTGCACTGAGGACAATGCAAAAATAAGGGGAGGGGATTGTAATATCCCCAAGGATGACCCCCAGTTGTATTTATGAATTGTAAACAAGTTTTGTAGGCTGGTGAGCCGAGTGTTGATAAGTTGTTGGGATTATGTGTTTATTAGGCCAGAGAGCCTAGGTGTTAAAGGCCAGGAGCCTGATTTTGTATATGTGATTATGCAGATCATTAATAAAATATAAACATCACTGTGTGCAGACCGACCACGAAGAAGGAGTGATGGGGGACTAAGCTTCCACAAGGTTGGCTAAGGGAGGAGGCTAAGTGTGTGGGCCTAGGTGCTAAGCTAGGGGGCTTACCTCAAAAGGGGATAATAATTTATTATTATTTCCTGAAGGCTAAGGTGGACATGTTGAGTGTTGTCCTAAGTTCCTGTAAAGGGAACGTATGCTAAATGGAGAGTGTGCAGCTCCAGGGAGACATGTGTCGACCTGGGATCATGCAGTTAAAACCCAAGAGTCAAACCGTGTTGGGTTCGTTCTGCCATTCTCCCATCCTCCGTCTGAACCCGTTTTGCCTCTACGTTGGACCTCTGCATAACCATGCATTCTGAAAGCCAGAACTATGAAGCCAAACTGTGTTGTTTCACTGTGAATCCTGGCACATCCTGGATATGGTCTGGACCGTGTTGTGTCTTAGTGTGGACTGTTGTCATTTTTGGATGTCTATACCCAATTTCCTATGCTGCTGTCACCCGTGAGTTAACCGATTGTTGTTGTCGTCATTGTTATCCTTACCTTGCAGGAATTGAATTGAAACTGATTGAAGAAGCCGATTGTCAAGCCCGTGGTTGAAGAGGCAGGTTGTCAAGCCTGTGAGAAGCTCTCTCCGGGTGAGAGAGTTTGCTGGGAAGTGGTCTTCTCCCAGAGAGAATCCATCACCAGCTACGGAGATCTGAGAACTCCTGATCTGGCCTGTTGCCAAGACCCTGAGAGGGAGGTGAAGCAGTCAATGGAATGTGTAACAATGAAGGTGTATACTCCTGGGTGGAACATGCATGTGGAGAATGAGAGTCCGTGAGTAGTGGGTGTATAGAAGTTCCTGGAGAGAATCCTTCTAGTTGCACTGTGCAGTTTCATGTAACCTTAGCCTAGTCTATGAATCCATTTCCCTAGGTGGAGCTTAGTCCCAACTCGAGGGTGACCCATTGTTGAGCGTGATGAGTAGCGTGGTCTATGGATTGGAGGTTCATGGAAGGTCTGCACGTAGTTGGTGGTGCTACTCTAATTGAAAAGATAAGTATCAGTCTGTGCTTAATTTATATGTTATGCATGTCTGTGATGCTTGAATGTTATCATGTATTCCGTTGCGTATATGAACTATTATTAATTCCATTGATTATGTATGGTAGTAGTAATTCTGTGATTATTGTTATTAAGTGTTTTAATTGGATTAAAATGCATATATTATATAAGTATATATTCTGCAGTGGTAGCATTACCCGGTCTCTGTGTTGGTTGGGGATGCTACAGTTTGGTATTAGAACTAAGTGAAGTGTCTGAGTAGTGGCATTGCCCGACCTGTGGTGGCTGGTGATGTTACAGACAACATAGGTAGAGGCAGACACATGGGAAGAAACACACCACTTAATCAATCTATTCATATTCAGATCTTCTCTAATTTGCAGAGGTATAGTGGAGGTTGTTGTGGGAGGAGAATCAATCATGGATTCATCAACGACCTCTCTAAATCGCAACTTCGTTGGGAAGATGGTTTGGATATATAATTCTAAAATATATATTTTGTGAGGCGATGAACTTGGTTTTGGAGTTGAAAATCAGAAGTCAACCATGGACGTGTTTCTCTGGTGTAATGTTTTGAATATATTTGTTTGTAACGAAGTATCATTTGACAAATTGTATGATTATTGTGATACTTGTTAGATTTGGGTTAAATAAATTATATTTTTCAATTGTCTGTATTCTTTTAAGATTTCTCATTAAACCCAACCTTCCTTTGTTTACTGAAAAGCTATGTTGTTGAGGATACACTCAGAATATTCATTGCAATGACTAATTAACCTTAACCTTAATGGTATATTGTGTTTGATACTTTTGGCTTATTTAAGAAATATAATTTTGCATGGTGAAATGATAATTTTGCCTTCTTTAAGAAATAGAATTTTGCAAGGTGAAAGCAAGCTTCTTTGTTCTTCATATGACGATGCAATAATACTTTAATGTTATCATGTTACTATTTGTGTATCCATCGATTAGAAGATAGGTCAGTTACAATGGGAGATCATATCTTAAACACGAGACAAAAAACTTAGCGAGCAATGTCAGTGGTGCAATGAGGTTTTTTTGGAGTTGTCTTAATGGTGGAGCTATCATTTCAATTTCTATGGAATAATCTCCTCACCATATCACCCACGGTGAAGTAGGAAAAAAATTCCTTCAACACGCTAAATTTGTTTGTTGTTAATTTTGTAATTTTGACCATTTGAATTGAAAAATGTTTAAATTATAATTTTAAATTTCAATTAAATAAAATTGTAAATTCGTAATTATTGTTATTATAATTATAAAATTTGAGTAAAAAAATAGAAACAATTTTTAGGTTTTTTTAAGCAACTTTATGTATAAACCAACCTTCTTGTTTGAGATCATAGAAACTATTTTTTATCTTAACTTTTGCATTGGTATATGTAAATATGTAAAGTTGTAAAAATGTTTGATAAAACTATAAGTCAAATATGCAAGTCATATAATAATCACTTTTAAATGAAAAATAAGTGTAACTCATGTAAAATTCATAACTTTTTTTCCAACTGGAAATTTCATAACTGACATTATGTATGTTGCAGAGTGTGCTTATTTTAATATATTTTTTTTTTACAAAAAATGGGAAAAATATATTAAAAGTGTGGATAAATCCATTGATTTATAAAAAAGGGGCCATTATAGGCCTTCGAAAAGTAGAGACTTTGACATATGGAGGTTTTGAAACAAAAATGATTTTCATAGTGTGTCCTCCTTCCCTAGCTAAACTGTTGTGATTGTATTTCATAGAATACAGTCGATAAAATACACCGTTGATACATATCAAAAAACAAAACATGGCAACTGAAAATTTAAAGGGCTCAACTACTCGATTCCATTTTGATCTGCTGTTGCTCCCGAATTGCTTCTGGGTGGGGCTCGTTGAGGTCTGAAATTTGATTTACCGAGACTGAGTTTTCATTTTTGGATGCTCCATGGTCGCTTTCCAGATTGCTTGGTTGATGCTACACTCTTTCAAGCTGGTCCAAACGGAGATGGATTATCTCCATGCTGCTACGTTGTTCCTCAATATGGCTCCTTTGGGCATAACTTTCATCTTGAAGCCTTTTGATCAAGTGTCTGTGTCGGGAAAGAGTTTCGAGTTCAAATGTCAGAGTGGAACTGAGAGCTCTCAATTGAATTGTCGTCCTGTGACAACCTATCCATTCTTCCTTGGGGTCCAACTGACCAGATTCCACGAAGAGGCCTTTACCACCCTGCATAACTTTAAGTGATGAGTTTCTTTGAATTATCCAAGAGGAGTCCAATCTGATGAGGGATTCGCAATCCTGCAATGAATTGGGAGAATTGTGGAGAGAAGGGAGGATAGGTGGGTACAGAAAAAATAAAGTCCACAAAATCCACTGGAAGGGCGAATTGGGAAAACTGTGAAAGGGAAAGAGCAAGGGTGGGTCCAGAAAGTCTAGAGTCCACAAAAGCCATTGGAAAAGGTTCTTAGAAAAACAAAGCCGAAACAGAGTGCGATGGGTAAGAAGAATCAAAACTAGTTGAGGAGGAGCCCCGAAGCACTGGGAGGTGATGAACAGAGACAACTGAGACCACTGAGTTGCATTCTGGGCGAAGCGTACACAAGGCAGAGGGAAGAGAGAGGAATTCAGGGGAAGTCAAGGAGGAACCCAGAAGCACCGAGGGGAGAAAAACTGGATAACTAGCATTAAGGGGCGGCCAAATAGACTTACCAAAACCATTAAACGTCCTTTCCCCTGCAAGGATGAGTACAGGACGAATCCCCCCATGTTTCATTTAATGTTGGATTTGTGCCAGCCAGAAAGGTCGTTGAGCCTGCCCTATGCGATGTACTTGATACCTCCATGTTTTCAAGCTTGGATATGAACCTCGCATCACCTTGACGCTTTATCAGTGTGTCTGGGCTGTCACACACCTTGTCCATCTACATCGGAGCCTTCAGTTCTCGTGTTCTCACGAGCGTTGAATGACGATACGCTTGAACACCCAAAACCATGATGAAGCCATCACCTAGACTGTTAGCCGCCACTATGCAATGGTCGATGGGACTTGTCATCTTCTTGCTCAACCTTCTACCACTTCCATTGGCCTGCTCCACGTGCCTAAACCACATACCCTCTGTGTTAGCACTGAGAGTCACCCTCTGATTACAAGAGGATACGCCCAATACCCATCCAAATAAAGTAAAAGGATTAAAATGGTTTGAGAAGGTGGATCAGTGAGACTGTAGAGATAGAAAAAGATAACAGAAGCAACTGCAAATTAGTTCAGGACCATTGGGCTATGGATTCATAAGTATCGTGGATAAGGAAGGCATTTAAACCGCCTATCAGACAAAAGGGTTAATGTGGTGATGAGGAGAAGAAGACATAAAATGTATGGTGAACCATGAAAGATGGGCATGATATCAACATAACCTCCATCACCTCAGGGATCAATAAATAAGAAAGATTACATCCAGATAGTGAGAAAAACAAAGAAAATATGATGAACCATGAAATATGGGCATGATAGAAAAAGAACCCCCATTGCCTCAGGGATCCATAAATCAAAGAGATTACATTAGGACAAGAAGGAAAACAAAGAAAATTTGACGAACCATGAAAGATGGGCATGATAGCAACAAAACCTCCATCGCCTAAAGGATCCATAAATCAAAGAGAATACATTCATACAAGAAGGAAAATAGAAATAACGTGTAAACTAAGAAGAC
Organism: Picea sitchensis; assembly: GCA_010110895.2. Lineage (NCBI taxonomy): Eukaryota > Viridiplantae > Streptophyta > Pinopsida > Pinales > Pinaceae > Picea > Picea sitchensis. The sequence continues at coordinate 18,893 of SNQJ01S0106804.1, read as the reverse complement.
GGTATGATAAAAACAATTCAAAGGAATCTTCAATAATATATATTTACAATCCAATCCCTTAGGCATACAAACTAGAAAATTATAGAGCCTCGCTCCTTAAACTCACTCAGCTCTCCAGCCTATCAAGAACACCCCCCCCCTAAAAAATCTAAGATTGATCTATTTATAACTAGCTCAGCTCACAACTTCCAGGAGTGTGACCTAGCTATCTTCGTTCAATTCTTCTATCTGCGCATCCTCCTATCAGACTGTGCGTGTATTATTTTGTGAGACGCAAAATTATATCAACATGGGCCTGCAGAAAAACCATCCACAGGGGTACCTCGGGTTGATAGTGTTGTCTCCACGGCTAGACCCTCCATGCCTTCTGTTTATGGAGTGACTTGAAGTTTCAACCACCACTCCTTTTTTATTAACTGATCTCTCATCGGGATTGGGACGAGGCTCAATGCCTAGGAGGCCATCACGTGCTGCTCTTGGATTAGACGCTATATAAGCATGTGATTGTGGGGCCATCAAAGGCAGTTTGGATACACACCACTTTTCAACCCGCAATCCACCACCCTCCGCCACGTAGCTCTTTTATTATACCACGGTTTCAATTGCAAGACCACTCAAGAATTTTATCGTTCGAGCATGTTCTGTCCCCGCAATGAAGCGTGTTCATCGATATGGTCATGATCTGCGATCTGGGAAAGCCTTGCTTTTGTTGCCACAAGTCGCTCTAGGATGGACCCTACTTCTTGCTATGAAGATCAACGACTCATTATTACTTCAAGAGTTCGGGATTTAGGCCTCCTCAATGCGTAAATCTTACAATCCTTCAAAGTCTTGAATTCTCGAAGTCTGAGATCTGGTGCTGCGTGTCCTCTTGTTTTGGACGACAGATATTTACTTCGGGAGTTTGGGATTCGGGCCTTTTTCTCCTTCTTTCTCACGCAATTCTCCAAAGTGATGAATTCCCAAAGTGAGAGATATGGTGATGCGTGGCCTCTTGATTCAGACGGTCGAGATTTACTTAGATACCTTTAGGAATTTGGGGCTCCTAGTGATACTGTTGCCAAGATCAATGGTCCTGTTGGTTTGAGATCAACGGTCCACAATTAGTTCAGGAGTCTGGGCTTCATCTCTTTGGGAATTTTCAATGCATAACTCCCACAATCCTCTGGAGTGTCGTATCTCCTAAGTGAGGGATCTGCCTCCATGCGTCCTCTGGATTTGGATGACTGAGATTTACTTCAGGAGTTCAGGCTTCGAGAGTTTTCTTCTACTTGCTCGCATAATCCTCCATAGTAAATCTTCCAAAGTGCAAGATCTATCGATGTGTGTCCTCAACCTTCAATGGCTCAGATTTACTTCGGGACTTCGACTCCTCTGCCTAGTCATTAATCCTTGCACAACTTTGAAATCTTGACCGCCCGAGAGCCGCTGATCCGAACTGCTTATGGGATTTCCACCATTGAAAATCAAACCTGCTTGTTGGTGATTCAAGCCTGAAATGGGCTGCTCTGAATGCGACACTTTGTGCTCAAGGATGATATCTACACAGACCATGAACTTGGTCATCCCGTGACCTTTTGACAACTATATGTGATAACATTTGGCTCCATAGGGGATGACATGCTCCCTGCGAGTTGCGAAGAACGAGCAGTTCCAGTGCCTTAGCCTATGGGTTGTCGAGTCGAGCTAAAAAAAAACATTCTGCTGAGGACCATAGGCTGATATGTACACTATCTACTTGAAAAGAAATCAAACACACATGCTCCAGAAGGAGCTTATTTATGTACAAACCTACACTAACTGATTTTTACAATGTGTTAGGTGAAAGCAAACTTCCACCAGAGCCATTCAAGTAACCTCCTAACTAAAAAATTATTTACTCTGTCACTGATCAACAAAGGATAATGAAACTGTGACAACAAATTGATTACATTCTTCAACTCTCCTCCTAGTGCAGAAGGTAAGATAAAGTTTGGACGCTTCAATACATGGAGAAAATGAAATTCCATGTATTCCCCCACAGGATCATAAAATAGGTGATAAAACCTACTATATTGATAAAAATAAAGCCTTCTCTGCTTTAAAGTTGCTTACATCTGGCTGAATGTCTATGGAAAACATAGGTGAGTGAAAGGCTGATGCAAGCTGCTGGTCCACTTCTCCTCGATCTACTCTAATCACATCTGCTAGCTGATGGAAAGAAATCTCCTCATGTATATCAATGAATGGATGCTTCTCTTTAACGTGTTGCTCATTTATAAGTGTTGGAGATGAGATAAGTTGCACACTTGTCTCTTCCATTTCTCCTTCATGGATCTCCCAAGGATCATATCTATAATTATCATATACAGGAACCATGCTACAAGGTTCCAAAGAAGCCATGAAGAAGCTCTTCTCTTCATCATATTCACTGGAACATTCATCGAAAATTGGTTGTTTTTGGTCAGTATTTGAAATGAATTATTCATCATAAGCAGGACTGCCAAAAAATTCTGTTTCAAGAATAGGAATATCCTCTGTAATTTCTTCACAAGAGCAACAAAAACAATCTTCCTTTAATTGTGAAAATCTAGGAAAAACCTGAGAGAAATCTTCCCTAGTTTTCTAAACTAGCTTATCATCTATATTGGCTTCACAATCAGGAGAAATATATGCTGCAAAATACACTTTCTCTTTGCCATCAGAATATTTAAATAAGAGATGTTGATTTTCATGAACATTTAGAACAACAATACATTTGATATGATGCCAGATGTTTCTGTGTTATTGTTAACATATTGAATATCATTCAACACCTCTTGGTATTCATGATAAATGTTTTCTTCTTCAGTGAATGATTCATCGCAAATCTGGATTTCATGATTAGAAAAATCTTTATGAAGCAAAGAAAACTCATCACAACAGTTTTCATAAAGATACTCAACTGAAAATAATCTTTACAAAATGAATTGAAAGTTGCATGAAAACCTGTCAAAGAGGTGATGATTGCAATGGGAAGATATCGACACCAATCACGAGCAATCCCCTCTAATGAATACCTAAAAATCTTAATCTGAACATCTTCATTCACGAAATGAATTCGATGAATAAAATCATGAAAATCCAACAAATGTTCAACCAATACCTCCCACTCTTCTCCTCGAAATCTGGGAAGGCTACTTTCCTAATAATATTTACTAGGCACTGGATTAGGGAAACCAACTATCCTTGAAAAATTGTAGAAAGCATACCTCTGATCTAAAATCTTGTCCATTTCAAACCAATGGAGTTTCCAATAGATTTTCAAACAATGGAGTTGCCATGGTGAAAGAAAAGTAGTCAAAATAATATGTCCAACTTCATTTCACCATATAAAACTGGATCTATTCGTTGGCGTTCTCTGAGGTAATATATATTCACTTTTGTCCCCTACAATGACGCCATTAATGTTAGCACTGAGAGTCACCCTATCACTGCAAGAGGATAAGCCTAGTACCCATCAAAATAAATTAAAAGGATTAAAATGGTTTGAGAAGGTGGATCAGTGAGACTGTAGAGATAGGAAAAGATAACAAAAGTAATTGCAAATCAGTTCAGGACCATTGGGATATGGATTCATAAGTATTGTGGATAAGGAAGGCATTTAAGCCGCCTATCAGACAAAAGGATTAATGTGGTGATGAGGAGAAGAAGACAAAAAATGTCTAGTGAACCATGAAAGATGGGCATGATAGAAATACATCCTCCATCACCTCGGGGATCCATAAATAAGAGAGATTACATCCAGACAATGAGAAAAACAGAGAAAATCTGACGAACCATGAAAGATGGGGATGATAGCAATAAAACCAACGCCTCAGGGATCCATAAATCAGAGATATTACATTCACATAAGAAGGAAAACAAAGAAAATATGATCAACCATGAAAGATGGGCATGATAACAACAAAACCTCCATCGCCTTAGGGATCCATAAATCAGAGATATTACATTCAGACAAGAAGGAAAACAAAAATAACATGTAAAATAAGAAGACGGTATGATAAAAATGATTCAAAGGAATCTTCAATAACATATATTTACAATCCAAGCCCTCATGCATACAAACTGAAAAATTACAGAGCCCTACTCCTCAAACTCACTCAGCTCTCCAGCCTATCAAGAACACCCCCCCCTTACAAAATCTAATATTGATCTATGTATAACTAGCTCAACTCACAACTGCCAGGTGTGTGACCTGGTTATCTTCGTTCAATGCTTCTGTTTGTGCATCCTCCTATCAGACTGTGCATGTATTCTTTTATGAGATGCAAACTCAGATTAGCATGGACTTGTAGAAAAACCGTCCATAGGGGTACCTTGGGCTGACAGTGGTGTCTCCACGACCAGACCCTCCATGCATTCTATTTATGGAGTGAGTCAAATTTTCAACCACCACTCCTTTTTTATTAACTGATCTCTCATTAGGATTGGGACGAGGCTCAATGTCTAGGGTCTGCCATGCGCTGCTCTTGGGTTAGATGCTATATAATCATGTGATTGCGGGGCCATCAAAGGCGGTTTGGATCCACACCACTTTTGATCTCGCAATGCACCACCTTCTGCCACGTAGCTCTTTTACTAGACCACAATTTCAATTGCGGGACTACTCAATAATTTTAGCATTCGAGCATGTTCCATCCTCGCAATGAAGCATGGTCGTCGATCTTGTCGTGATATGCGATCTTGGAAAGCCCCGATTTTTTTTCCACATGCCGCTCTAGGATGGACTCTGCTTCCTGCTGCAAAGATCAATGACTCACAATTACTTTGGGAGTTTGGGCTTCAGGCCTCCTGAATGTGTAGCTCTTACAATCCTCTGAAGTGTCGAATTCCCGAAATGTGAGATCTGGTGCCATGTGTCCTCTTGTTTTTGATGACCAAGATTTACTTTGGGATTTTGGGGTTCGACCCTTTTTCTCTTGCTTTCTCGTGCAATTATCCAAAGTGCCAAATTCCTGAAGTGAGAAATTTGGTGAAGCATGGCTTCTTGATTCAGACGACCGAGATTTAATTCGGGACCTTTAGGACATCGGGGCTCCTAGTGATATTGCTGCCAAGATCAATGGTCATGTTGGTTTGAGATCAACAGTCCATAATTAGTTCGAGAGTTCGAGCTTCAACTCTTCGGGACTTTTCAATGCATAAATCCCACAATCCACCGGAGTGTCGTATCTCCGAAGTGAGGGATTTTCCTCCACACATCCTCTAGATTTGGACGGCTGAGATTTACTTCGGGAGTTTGGGCTTCGAGAGTTTTCTTTTTCTTTCTCACGCAATCCTCCGGAGTAAATCTTCCGAAGTGAGAGATCTGTCGACATGTGTCCTCAACATTCAATGGCTCAAATTTACTTTGGGACTTCAACTCCTTTTCCTAGTCGTTAATCCTTGCACGACTTTGAAATCTTGACCGCCCAAGAGCTGTTGATCCGAATTGCTTATGGGATTTCTACCATTGAAAATCAAACCTGCTTGTTGGTGATTCAAGACTGAAATGGACTTCTTTGAATGCTATGCTTTGTGCTCAAGGATGATATCTGCGCATACCATAGACTTGGTCGTCCTGCGACCTTTTTAAAGCTATATGTGATAACACTCTGCTTCTCTGGTGCCCGCGTGTCCAATCCACATGTCCTTGCGTGTGCTCGAGACCTGAAAGGTCCCACCCCCGACCTTTTCCACGTGTGTAGTCCACATGTCCTTGCGTGTGCTAGAGCCCCAAAAAGTCCCACCCCCAACCTTTACGCACTGGTTCCTGGTCATGTGGCACATTAGGTTAAGGGGGATAGTGCTTCAACACTTTCTACACCTAAAGTTCGAGGTGGTTTCAGAGTGATTCATTATCCAAATTATTTGTTTCCTTGTTATGCTCTCTCAATATGTGGTAGAGTGTTAGCTTGATGGGATCGGAGTCGACTCGTATTTGGTTGATTATTCGTTTTAGGCTTAATTTTTTTGAGTCTGTCCCCTGAACCATCATCCTTATTACAGTCTTGGAGTCACCTAGGACATTCAGATTGTGAATTTGGTGGATATTTTCTAGTTGAAGGCCTTTTAGTAAGGCATAGGCCTCTTCTTTGTTATTGGTGTCTTTCCCGAGATTCCAATAATAGTTTAGGATTATTTTTCCTCTGGGCTTGTAGAGAACCCCCCCACACCTGCCTCCCTTGGGTTTCCCTTTGAAGAACCATAAAACAAAAGTGTATGGGATCATTTATTTTGAATCCAATCATCTAAATTTTGAAGATTATGAAGTCGCTAGCATGATCTTTGCGCTGCGTGAGAAATCTTACCAGAATGAAGGTTAAAATTTGCAATCTAGTCCTTCTCCGAGGTATTCGAGTTGGATGGATCTTCTATATTCAAAGATTTAATGTTCATTACTTCTGAAAGAAGGATTTTGGCCTTGCCAAAAACACTTTGGGGGGGAGGGATTTCCCCCCCTGGAAGATTTGTTTGTTTCTTTCTATCCAGATCTGCCAACATATGAACTTGGGGACAACCCTCCAGATTTTTTTAAAGATTGGTTTTTCCCGAAAGGAGCCCTGGTAGTACTTTTCCCAATTCCCCAGACTAGGATTTGGAGAAGATGGCCATCTTATTTGTTGGGATAGATCTCCAAATTCCACGTTCCAGACTGTTGTCGAAAAAGGGCAGTCCCAAAAGAGGTGTTGAATGGTATCTTGACTTTTTTGGAAAAGAGGACAGTTGAAGGGGCCATGAAAACCTCTTTTCATTATATTTTCACCTGTTAGAATTTTCCCATGGGTAAGGGACCAAATGAAGAAGTTTATTCTAGGTAGAGAGTCTTAGCTCCAATCGTTTTTCCATTTTGCTGAGTTTCAGAACACTCTTAGAGTGGATATAAGCATGTTATAACCATCTTTTACTGAGTATCCATTTGTTACCCAAACACGGTTGTCTGGAGTGTCTATGAGGATAGGAGTTTCTCCTTTGAGGAATGAGGACATAATTTGAGCTTGATTAGACATGTGATCGGGGACACCACCCAAGTTCCACTCCTTCCAACTACCATTTTCGTTCCAAGTTGAAATGTCATAGAGAGTTCTTTTGTGTTCGAATATCAGCCATATTTTCAGGTCACTAGTTTCTACCTCATAGGAGTTGAGGTCCACTCCTAGTATCAGATCTTGCCAAAGGATGATCAGTTTACCATTTCCCTGTGTCCACGAAAGGTTTTCCTTGAAGAAGGGAATAAATGCTCTAATTAGTTTCCAGATTTGCGATCCAGGATGGGGATCAAGCGTGTTATCCATGCATCTTTTTCTTCCTCCCAACCTATACTTTTTTGTTATAGCCTTTTTCCACCAATCCTTTTTTCCCGTGACTATCCTCTAGAGAATCTTGGCTCCCATTGCTATGTTGGCCACCTCGGGATTTCTGATTCCCAGTCCCCCACTTTTTTTGGGAAGGGTTATTGTGCCCCAATTCATAAGGTGAAATTTTTTGAAATTGGTTTTACCCCCTTGCCACAGGAATTTTTAGATGAGCTGGGCCAAATATTTCAGAACTCCCTTTGGGGCCAAGAGGGAAGAAAATTGAAAGAGGGGAAGAGCAGATAAAACTGATTTGATCAGGATCACCCTCCCCGCTAGGTTGAGCCACCTTGAACCTCGAGACTCCATATTTTCCTTGACTTTTTGAAGAGAGAGTTGCCAATACTCACTAAGTTGCAATTTTAGGAACATAGGTAGTCCAAGATATTTGAAAGTTTTCTAGTCCAATGAGATGCCAAATCCTAGAATTTGAGCGATTCCTTCTCTGATAGCAGCAGAGATGTTCCATACCTAGATTTGACATTTTGTCTTATTGAGGAGCCCACCTGATACTAACAAAAATGTGTCCAAAACTTGATTTAGTCTTCTGGACATGGTTTTTAAAGCTCCACTCAAGAGGATAGTTTCATCAACGAATTGTGAGTGATTGATTCATTTTACACCCTGGGCTATTTTGATTCCTAAGATTGAGCCATTTTTGTTTTCCCACTCCAGAGTTCGATTAAGAGTCTCTTCCATGATCACATATAGAAGAGGGGAGAGTGGAAAACTTTGTCTTAAGCCTCTAGAGGCCTTAAATAAGGGAGTTGGTCTTCCATTTAAAAGAGGAGCGATCCAAGGGGTTGCAATGCAAGTTCCCGTATAGGAAATAAAATCTTGACTGAACCCAAATTTTTTCATAACCTTATAAAGAAAATCATGTTCTACTCTATCAAAGGCATTTGCCATATCCAATTTTATTTGCATGCATGGTTCTCCTCGAGAATTTCTAGAGTGTATTGCTTCGTGTACCAAAATAAAGTTGTCCCAAATATGTCAACCTGTGACTAATCCTCATTGATTTGGAAGGATTATTGATCTGAGAAGAGGATTCAGCCCGTTAGCTATGATGTTGGCTATGATTTTATAAGAGATATTACATAGAGAAATGGGTCTAAATCGATCTAGTGTAGAGGCACCATTTTCTTTTGGAATAAGAGCTAAGAAGGAGGAATTGGTGGCTCCTCCAATTTGTTTTGATTTATGACCGAATCTTATCATTCTGATGAAATCATGCTTGATTATGTGCCAAATGTTTTTATAGAAGTGTAGGGTTAAGCCATCTGGTCCCGGATCTTTGTCTTCATTAAATTGGTAGATAGCTTTTAGAATTTCAACTTCTTCAATTTTTCTATTGAGATGTAGATTGTCGTCATTCGTTAATTTGCCTGGAATGTGCCTGAGAAGAGAATCAACTAGTTCATCTTCTGCTCTTCTATTTGAAGTATAGAGCTTGTGGAAATGATTAGTATTTTGTTTCTTGATTTCATCAAAGTCCTTTATAATTTCCCCTTCCGATGTTTTCATTTCAGAAATTTGATTAGCCCAAAGTCTAGCTTTTTCTTGTCTGTGGAAGAAGGATGTATTTTGGTCCCCTACTTTCAACCAAAGACTTTTGGATTTAGTCTCCAAATGTTTTCCTCTTTAGTTAGCGCTTGAATGTATTCCTTGTGGATTTTTTTCTTAGTCATTATATGAATTTGTTGAACCTCTATTGTCTCCATTTAGTATTGTATTTTTTCGAGCTGGATCTTTTTATCTCTGACCTTGTTCTGAGCTGGGTTCAAAGAGGTTTTTTCCCATTCTTTGAGGAATCCTTTCACCAACTTCAACTTCTTATCCCATATGTAATTTGGGGATCCTATAATCCATTGATTCCATAGATGGGGAATAGAGGAAAGGAACTCCAACTGATCCATCCATAAAGGGTTGAATCTGAAGGGAATGGGCCCCCAATGTTTTTGTGGTTCGAACATTAGTGAGATAGGAAGATGGTCCGATCCTGCCCAAGGAAGATTCAAAGAGCAGGATTTGTCTGGAAGGGCCATAAAAGAGTTGCTTATTAAGAATCAATCCATCATAGCTGCTATGTGGCCTGGTCCTACTCTTCTGTTGTTCCAAGTGTACATCCCTTTAGCAGAAGGGACATCGAAGAGATCCAAATCCGAGATTAGATCATCCATCCTTTCTCTAAATTCATCTCTCACGATAGTACCCCCTTATTTTCCCTTTAATCCTCTTGTGGTATTGAAGTCCCAGACAATGATCAAGTTTTGAGAGGGGTTTTCAGTGGTTAGATCCTGAAGGGATCTCCAACATTCTATTTTTTCCAGACAATTATTTGGCATATAGACATTTATAATTTAGTATAACATACCTATAGCTTTCTTGGTTAAGGAGACCATCAACTAGAACTGGGACTGCACCTGATCCTCTAACTTGAATTCTTTCGCGTTCCAGAATGTGGCTATTCCTCTCGAGGCTCCTCTAAAATTGATTTCTTTTCCTTCGCCTTTTTTCTGTATTTTTGGTAGATCTTGGAGAGTTTCCAGGTCCCTCATTTTTGTCTCCTTGATTTGGAGGATTGAGGGTTTTTATAATTTTAATAGTTTTCTAACTTCTTCTTTTTTATCCCTGCTCCCTAGTCCTCTGCAATTCCAGGAGACAAATTTCATCATTTATCAGTGGATTTTGGTGCCCCCCTTTAGAGGGATGAGATGCTGCTCCCTTGTGCTGGGTGACTTTGTTTTTCTCAGATTTTCCTTCTTTTTTTAATGCTTCCGCTATTGTTTTTTGGATGCCTAGCTCTTTTTCTCTATCTGCAGTCGATTCTCTTTTATTTCTATGAGATTTTCGTTCTGGTTTTTTTGTTATGATTGGTTGGGTGACCTGAAGATCTGTATCACCGTTGGAAGTATCTTTCCTTTCATCTTCTAAAAAATCTGGGAGCTCCGGGGAGAAACTTGGTGGAGATTTTGCTGTGGATTCCCTACTTGTGATCAAGGTTTATTTTTCTTTACCTTTTCTGACCTCCTCCCCTATATCTTCTTGTCTCTTTTTTATGATTTCTTCCTAGCTTTCCCCGAGTTTCTATGTGTTACCTTCTATTGGAAGTCCAACATATCGGTTATGACTTGATTCCCCTTTGTGTGGAGAGCTTGGCGATCTTTCTCTCGGACCTGGAGATTTTTCTTTCCGTCCTTGTGCAGGATTCGAGGGATTTTTCCCATTAGCTTTTTTTCGCTTTGGCTATTGCCACTGATCTTGCTTCGGGTCCTGATCCTAGGTTTCCTTAGCCTGAGGGAGTTTTTTTACGAAATTTCCATATTCATGATATGCTTTACATTTGAAGGGGATTTTCTCGTAATCTACTTATTGAATGTAGGACTAGTTATCTGGGTTTAGCTATATTACTTCCGGGAGTCCTTTTTCTAGGTCTACCTCCACACAAAGTCTGGCACAGGCTTGAATTCCCTCTCGTGGTTCAGCATGATCGATATATTTTCCTAAAGAGTTTCTGATACTTCTTATAGTTTCATCATTCCAACACTGTAGTGGGATGAATGGCAATCTTACCCACACAGGGACTACTGAGGGAATATAATTTTCTTGATGGAAATCAAGAGTCCATTTATTGAGATACATTCCACGAGCACCCATGAAATATGGGTCACTTCGAAAGATCAGGTCCCTATCTTCTTTTTTTTCGAATAAGAAAGAAAATAAACCCTTACCATAGAAGGTCATCGACATTTGTCCCTGGATCAGTTTGTGCCAGTTCGATTCCAACCAGAGGTGCATGGCTTTTGGGGAGGGCCATAGTCTTGTGAACTGCCCTATCAATCCTTTTCCCGCCAGTCTGAGGGCTATAGGCTGCGTTGAGGGACCATGCACAACAACCTTGGGAATTTCTCTCGATTTTTTGACGAATCGTGAAGGAGTTACCTTCTGCGTCTTTTCATAAGAAGAGATCAGGGCCTGGAAGGCCTGAAAATCCGAGGTTGAGGATCTAGGGGGAAGATCCCCCCCTCAGAGGGGCCATGGCAGCCCACACATTATCTCGAGGGAATAGAGGCGTGTCTCAGAGCTCAAACCCTAGCACGCAGCCTAAACAATTGTGTTTTTTTGCCTAGCATATGGCACACCTTTTTTATTGGAAGCATTTTTTCTTTATTATTTAGGTCTTTCCTAGAACATATTTGTTTCACAAGCGCTTAAATGACCATATACTTATTTTAATATATTATTATAACTTTAAATATCTATTATTTATAAAAAAAATTATAATTATTATTTTGAAGGGATATCTAATACACTTTTATTTTAATAATATATAATAAAAAAATTATTTTATAAAACATTAAAAAAAAATATCAATTTTTTTATTAAGTAATTATTTTTAAAATATACCTTATACATTTTTATTTTAATAATATATAATAAAAAACTATTTTATAAAACTTAAAAGAAATGATGAACTCTCTCATTAAATCATACATGAAATAAAAATGAAATTTTCATTTTCTTATTAAAGTTATAATTTTTTATATTAAAATGTAATAACTATTTATTGATTTTTATATTGTTTCATTAAAGAATATTTCTCTGCATTTTTGAACGAGAATACTACTTCTCTGCGATTTTGAAATTAATATTTCTCAGCGGTTTGGAACAGACATACTAGATCTCTGCGGTTTTGAACGGGAATAATACTTCTCTTTTTTTTTTCTTCTAAGATTATATATCTAGGGTTTTCAACGCCAATAATACTTTTTTTTGAAGGAGATATTTTATTTCTAAGATTATATATCTAGGGTTTTGAACATGAATAATACTTCTTTGTTTATTTAATTTTTTAGGAGATATTTTTATTTCTAAGATTATATATCTAGGGTTTGAACAAGAATAATCCTGTAGTTTTACCTTTTTCCTAGAATAATCTTTATAGTTTCTCTGGACTTCTCTGCCGTCTTGAGAAATTATTTTTTAAAAGCTTCTGAAAGGGTTGAAATTTGGACCTCGAAGAAAGGTGAGTCACTTTTTACTGATTCAATTTTAATTTCTGTGTAAAGATATATATATATATATATATATATATATATATATATATATATATATATATATATATATATATAATATTCTAAATTCGAAGTAAAAGTTGATTTAGGAGATAAAGTCAATCCGTAATAATAATTGTTACATCTTTTCTCTTCTTTTCAATATAGGCCTCCACCACCTATTCCAAAACTCACCCTAACAAGGGGAGGCCCCAAAATCACCCTAGAGATCCTTTACGATTATATGAATCAGTTAGAAAAAAAAAGAAGAGAGATGCCAAAATCCAAATGGGAGTTGAAACGTTAAGAAAGAATTGAAGAAATAGATGTAAAACTCCAAATAGAGATAGGGGCAATGATTGATAAAAAATTAAAGATACCATTCAAACTCAAATGGGGATGGATTCTTAGGGTTCAAGAATGAATTGTAGACAATGGAAGGATAGAATTCAAGGAATGGAAAACATAAACAATCAACCCAGAAGGAGGGTTGAAGAGAAAATCACAACTGAGAGATAGGATTAAAGAGCTAGAAATGAAACTAACCAACAATTTGACCACTTGCTAATATGGAAAACAAATTGGATGTCAGGCCCATCAAAGGAAATGAATAAGAAGCTATTCAGTTGGACCATGGTAACAAGGTGTGAGACCTCATGAATTTTTTGGTGTAAAATTGTAGGGAGGATGCACTGGCAGTAGTGAGAGGAATTGAAAATGGAAATCACCGATTGAGTACAGCTTGCCTCATGAGGAAGCCAAGGGGTTGGGGAGAAATGGTGGGTCATAGATGGGGTCGGTGTCATGTGGGGTTGTAATGTCCATGGAAGTATAGCATGCTTGAGTAAATCTCAGGGCTTAAAATGGTTGGGAATATTTATAAATGAGACCTCATTCCGAGACAGAGTTGAATTAAGGAAGGAAGTTCAAAGATTAAAATAGGAAAAGGAAGGAGAAATGGAACACAATAATTAAGAAATGAAAATCTAGTATTAGGGATAGAGACCCAGGAAGGATAATAGTGAACTGGGACACTTTGGATCCTTTTGAGTTGTTGTGGCTTTCCATGGCGCAATGTTCCTATGATAAGTTGGATCTAGAGTGGTATTGATATTATACATCCTAGTTGAGGAGGAGGAGAGCTTAGGATCCATGGCATAGGTTTGTTTTTCTTATTGTTTGGGACCAAACTGAAAAATTGGTCATCATGGAAAGCTTTGAGAAAATGAGGGAAAAGAGAATATAGCACATATATAAATATAAAGAGTTAGCATGAGGGCGACTAAGAAGAATTTTGGTTGCAATTGTTTGTTTAATTGGTTAATTGGTGTTTTAATAATTAATTACCTATATTTGTTCAATTATTTTATTTTATAAAATAGTTCAATAGATAGCATTAGCATGGACCATCTTATTAATTAATTTTTTTATTTTATTTATTTTACAATTGTTTTATTTAATTAATTTATTAATTAGTGATACTAATAAATAGTTTACTATTTGTTTAATACTTTTATCTTTAATTTTAATTTTATTTTAATTTATAATTTTTTTTTTTTTTTTTTTTTTTAAAAAACTAATATTTAGAATTCTTCATATTAGCTAGGGTAGGGATCCAATTATGACTAATTTTCCATCCATCATCTCTTTTTAGATTATTAGGTTGTTTTTCAATTTGATTGCTTCTCTGAATTTTCTATTGTGATAGTGATCAATCCTAGCAAGTATTTTGGTTTCTTCAATACAGATGTTATGTTTTATAAGGTGTTACTTGGTGAGGGCCAGTCACGATTGTGTTTGATGTCATCGGCGTGTTCTTGAATCTTAATTCTAAATGAGTGACCTGTTTCACCTATGTATTATTTACCACAAGAAAACAAAACCTATGCGATGGATCCGAAAAAACTCTCTGAACAAAACAATAATGTAAAAGTCTTTCCATTGATGCTCATCTAAATTTGAAACTTGGGAGCATGAGAGTCTAAGGTCCCTAACATGGGAAGGATTGTCTTGTGGTGACATGGAACACAAAAAATCCCTATAGAGGGATAGGAGAGGCATAGCTTGTTATATTAGAAAAAACATTTCTCCTCATTCAACTTCATAAGATTGTTCCTCTTAATCAATGCATTTGGATAGAAATTTCAGACATGAATGCTAAGAAGATGTGTATATAGTAATTTTTTGTTTTGCTTGTGTTCTTACTTCTTTATAAGAAGAAATAATCTAGATAAAAATTGTCCCTATAATAATTTAGAACAAGATATTTTATAATTTTGAAAAATGAGGTAATATCCTCACATGGGGCTTTAATGCTAGGTGCAACTAGAAGCTACTCTTTTAGAGGTGATGACTCCAACCCTTAATCCTTTGTAGTATATATGAGGGACCTTGTTTTATCCTAATGGCTGCAAAAGAAGTTAGAGACCTAATAAAAATTGAGAAATTTGTTTGGTCTTGAGTTGGTCAAGCTCTGCTGACTCTCAAGACCTAATAATAATTTGCAATGGAGTAAAGAAGTGACCAAACTCCAAATGACTTATGTATTCATGGGCTGGTAGTGAGTGTTGTAGACTATGTGATATTTTGGTGTATCCACGATTTCAACCATATAACAACACCTGACCTTTTAAAGTGATGGCAGGCGACTCTAATCATAAACTTTAACCTAACTCTAAGAGTTTCCATTGCATGGGAGCACCATTGGAATTATGATAATCAAGGGAATTTTCTCTTTGACAAAGTAGAAGTTGACATTTTCTTGAGTTTAAAATGATAGGTTAGGCTCACAACTATAGGGACAACATTTGAGAGGACTCTGTCATGGTTTACAACTGCCTTTCCTTCCATTTAATGGGTTCTCTTTAGAGTTGTCCACATAAAAGGAATAGAACAATAGCCATGTAATTTGTATTAAAAGAGTAAAGTGCTAGAGAGGAAATCCATTAGGGATGCTTCTAATGAGCCCTTAAAACTTGATGGAATTAGATGCATTACAAATCCTAATATTTCAATGAGAGACTAGAGAGAAACTTTCACAACTATACAGGTTGGATCCCTGGAAGTTCACGGAGCCAAATTCTAAAAGCATATTACTAAAGAAAACAATAGGATTCCTTATGGTGCGGAATTCCTACCTTAAAGTCTTCTGAGTTCCCTAATTCCATGGACACCATTCCTATTGTCCCTACAAAGGAAAAGTTTTTCTTTAGATGACATGGAGTTCACGGGGTTGGCTGACTGCATAGATGGAAGCTAAGGGACATTGAGGCTGCAGGCTAAAATTTAAAATCGGAGGTGAAATCCTTGATCCCTCATACACAAAGCTCTTCAATTTAGCCTAAGCGGGGCTTCCCTAAACCTTGGACATAAAGCCTCATTATTCTATTTTAAAAATGGGATAAAAACATTCCCTATTATGGGACCATTATGATTGTGATTTTGTGGCAGGTTAAGCGGCTCGCAAATGGGAAAGCTAAGGACATTGAAGGCTACCAAGCTAAAAAATTTAAAATCGGAGGGCCAATCCTTATCCCTCACATACACAAGCTCTTCAATTTAGCAGTCAAGCAGGGCTTCCCTAAACCTTGGACATAAAGCCTCATTATTCCTATTTTTAAAAATGGGGATAAAAACATTCCCTCTAATTATAGGACCATTATGATTAGCCCGATTTTAGCGAAGTTTTATGGAATTATTTTGGAAAATAAGATTAGCATTTGGCTAGAAAGTCACGGTAAAAGAGCTAAAGGCCAGGACGTGTTTAGGAGATATCATTCAACTGTGGACCATCTTGTTACCTTTAGGATCATTGCAGAGGAGTTCTGCAATACTAAAACCAATCTTTTTTGTTGTTTTGTTGACTTCAGAAAAGATTTTGACATGGTTCCTAGGAAAAACCTTTGAAATAGGTTGGAAGAGATAAAAGTGCCTCTCGAGTTGAGGGCTGCTACAATAAGGATGTATGAGAACATTATTGCTAAGTTTAAAAACATTGAGGGCTGGTCAAAAGAGATTAACTGCAATATCAGAGCCAAACAAGGTTGTCCCTTGTCCCCTACCCTTTTTGGCATATACATTGATAAATTAGAAGAATGCTTGGAAAAAGCAAGTTGTGTTGGCCCTACTCTCACTGGTATAGTCATCAATCTTCTTCTTTATGCTGATGATATCGTTCTTATGGAAAGGAGTCCCCATGATCTTGAAAACCAACTAAGAATCCTCAAGGATTTTTTCTCCAATATGGGTATGACTGTTAATACTGATAGGACTAAGGTCATGATTATTAAATCCAATAAGATCCCTTATGATACCTTTGTATATGAAAACAACAACTTGGAGGAAGTGACTTCATGCAAATATCTTAGAATTGATATTCACCACAAGCTTAATTGGAATTATAGCATTGAGAAAAGGATTATTGGGGGATGGAAAGCTTATAATGGGCTTGAAAACAATTGTAAATCAACTGAAATTTGGAGTTGGGATAAGAAGAAACTCCTCTTTGAGACTCTTGTTACACCTGTTATTCTTTATGGATGTGAATTTTGGGGTTGTAGCATCTCTCGTGAATCCTGGAGAAAGATAGAGAAAATACAAAAGAATTTTATAACCTATAATCTCAAAATTAAAGGAAATACGCCCTATCCCATCCTCCTCGTAGAAACAAGCCTCTCCCCCATTGAGATCGTGGCTATGACTAGATACCTAATGTATAAGAACAAGTTAAACATCATGGAAGACAAGAGGCTACCTAAAATTGCTTCCAAATCAAGTCATAACCACCATCGACTCAAGCGAGGATGGCATAAAGACGCCCGATCTTGGCTAAACTATTGGGGAATCATGGAAGAAACCATTTTGCAGAATAAAGATACTATTAAAAAAAATGTCAACTCAAAATTTAAGGAAAAAATGTGGTGTGATAAAGAGTTAGAGGAAAAAAGAAAATTAAGGTATTATAAAGATGTAATCAACCCTAATCTGGAAGATCAAAATTATCTATCTGTTTCACCAAGTGTAAAGAAAAAAATAAGCATTGCTAAGATAAGAACAAATTCTCACGAGCTCCATAGTGAAACTGGGCATTGGTCAATTCCTAAAACGCCATGGAATGAAAGAGTGAGTCACCCTTGTGACACTAAGAAGGTTGAAGATTAAAAACACTTTCTCTTAGATTGTCCAGCCTATACCCATATTGGATCCCATTTTCAAAATATTGATCACACTACCAACCTTTCTAACTTCTTAACTCAACAAAATTATGGTGATCTTGGAAAGCTTCTCTCAATGCTTTTCGAGCACAGAAACAAAATTCTAAAGAATCAAAAGTAATCACTTACCCTCTTAAGGTCCGATAGACCAATTAAATCTTAGTGGGCGTTAATTATCATCACCATCATCATTATATAGAATTAAAATTATTTTTTCTTTTTAATATTAAAGTTACATTTTTCATATTAAAATGTAATAACTAATTATTGATATTTTTATTGTTTCTTAAATAAAATTATTATATAATTATTTTTTATTTAAATGATACTGAATTATTTTGTTCATATTTTTTTTATCATCAAAATACTAATTTTTTTTTAATCAAATTTAATAAAATAAAATTCATTATAAATTTATAATAAGTATTAATGTAATAATAAATTTATTTAATTATATAACAAGCTTCTATTCAAATAAATAAATTAAACCAAATGAAATGTGTTAAAGTAAAGAAAAACATATTTATGTTATACTATATAAATATAAAATTAAATCATGTTCAACTCTGAAAAAAAATACATACAATAATGTGACACGAGGATAGATTACTCATCGGACACGAATATTGTCATTTTACAATGTTTCACACTTTTGCTTAAGTTCAAGTCCAACAAATGGAAGGAAGCCTCCTCCCCTGTTCGTTTGGACAAGCCTAGTAGAGCCCAACAAAGCATGCTCATGCCGTCCAATTTCCATGCCTATACTTTATTCGCTTTCACCTATACTGCTTCCTCTCGATTCCGATGACCAGACATAATACCCCGATTCCATTGCCGAGAAAGAGGGATGTAGTGATTCAAAACCTTCCACTAAATCACAATCAACTTTATAATTGATCCTAAAACACTTGAGTATATACAATTAAGTATAAACAACTAGCTTAGATCTATTTAATTCTGCAGTTTTGAATAGGAATGATACTTTTATGCTGTTTTTACCTTTTTTCACGAGAATAATCTCTGCACTTACTTTCTGTAATGTGAATCATAATATTTCTCTATGGTTTTCATCTTTCGGTCTGTTGGTGATGGAAACTTCTCTATAGTTTTCTCTATGGTTTTCAGAATGCTCTCTGTAATTTTGAATAATTTTTAGTTATTGCTTCCTCTACCGGTTGAACACTTGGGTAGGTGTTCATAAATTATTTATGGCTTCTTCAACAGATGAGCACCTGAGTCACTTTTCACTTTGATTCAATTTTAAGTTA